>OY757018.1:17092646-17201684 GCA_963580285.1 Lucinisca nassula
CTTTTGGTTTTGGATGGCCATATGGCCATTTTGTGGGAAAGTAACTGTCCTTATGGCCTTCCTTTGTTTAGGTTTCCATTATGGTCTGGTCGCTTAATGTTTGTATTTCTTTCCCTTTGGTGTCTTTTATGGGTGGAGTAAGTTAGTTGTATCAATTCCTGATCTTTGTTTTACTTCTACTTTCCTTGTTCATCAAAACTGGTGTGCTGGAGTAACCCTCTAGGTAGACCACAGCACCAGCTCCAGTCGGACCGGGATTACCTAATGCTGATCCATCGGTGAACAATAATACATCATTTTTATCACAATTGCTTAGTAGCTCTAATACATTTTCTTTCTGTTCTTCCTTTGAGAATGTGAATTCTTCCTTGTTTACACTTCCTGTCTCTTTGATGAGCCCCATCAATTCCTTGGTATATCTGAACTCCTTCTCAATGTTCTAAAACTCTAACATTCCCTTCAATTCCCTAAACCTGGACATCAATAAATGAAAAATAGTAGCTATTCTACCCACAGTCTTATCCCCCTCTATCCATTCATCAAATTCTTCCCTGAGAGGATCATCTTCATACTTGGCACTGATTCTGATGACTTCTTGTGCTTGTCTTATCTTCATCTGTAGGTCTATAGGCATGGTGTTTGTCAGGACTTCCAAAGCTTCTGTGCTGATACTGTTCAAACAACCTGATGCCTTTAGCATCGCTGACCTCTGAACCTTTCCAAACTCCTTACTGCTTTCTGCAAGGGACCGAGACTGTCACTGCTGCTCCATACTCCATCACAGGAAGAACCAAGGATTTGTAGAGTCTCATGTACACTGTTTGGCTGCATCCTCTATGTCCTTGAACGAAATTATCAAGACATTTCAAGGCACTGAAACCAGCCTTTGTTTACTGTTGAATATGTTCGTGAAAGTTTATTTTATCGTCTAGTGTGACACCCAGAATTTTCTTTGAACTGGTTGTTTTTAAAATACTCTCGCCTAACTTCACCTCTGCCTCCACTTCTGCATCTCTGCCGTTATGTTTAAATACCATTATCTCTGTCTTATCCGGTATCAACATATTCCATCTCCTACACCAATCTACCACAGATGCCAGTTTATCATTCAACACAGCACAACTTTCCGCCACTTATGTATTACTTTCCCAAACACAGCTATCATCTGCAAATTCTGCATGATTACCTACCACTTCCTTCATTGAATCACTTGTATACAGATTACAAAGCACTGGACTGTTAACTGATCCTTGCGTTATGCCTACTGCAGACTGGAATGTAGGAGATGTAAAATTGTTCACTTTCAGGAAGTACTTCCGGTCTAAAAGGAAGTTTTTAAGGTATAGCCATAATCTGCCAGTAATCCCACTTTCAAATACCTTTTTCAAAAATAAACCTGGCGGCCGTTTCACTAAACTTCGTAACTGTAAGATTTTCTTAAATTCGATCTTAGGAATTCGTAACTCAAACTTTGCGTTTCACTAACGTCAAATTCTTAAGTTTTTGCGTAAGTTTTTTCGTAACTTTACGATAGGGGGTAAGCAGTCGTAACTTGAAGAATTTCGTAAGTGTCATGGCGGCGGTTTCGATTCGCGCCCGATTAGAGCAATAAATCGCAATTTACAAGCTTGGTGAAGCTTGAAATAAAGAAAATCTTACCTGTTTTCAGTAATCCTTAGCAGCATCGACATTGTCAGTGACCCAGTTTATTGTTATCAACACAGCACAACTTTCCGCCACTTATGTATTACTTTCCCAAACACAGCTATCATCTGCAAATTCTGCATGATTACCTACCACTTCCTTCATTGAATCACACTTGTATACAGATTACAAAGCACTGGGACTGTTAACTGATCCTTGCGGTATGCCTACTGCAGACTGGAATGTAGGAGATGTAAAATTGTTCACTTTCAGGAAGTACTTCCGGTCTAAAAGGAAGTTTTTAAGGTATAGCCATAATCTGCCAGTAATCCCACTTTCAAATACCTTTTTCAATAAACTACTGCTCTCCATATTCTTTCATAGCAAGACTCATAATCCATCACTGCCAGCACTGTACTTTTCTTCCTATTCCTTGCTTCTGAAACTCAAAAGAGACTGAACACATGACTTTTGCTTCCTATATGCGTACTGAGTTCTTGCTATAATACCTTCAATTGCAACTTCCAGATCAGTCTTTTGCTGACAACTCTTTCCATAATTTCGTACCTATCACACTTTCTAAAGTAATTGACCTATACGATCTAACTCTGTTGTAGTTTGTCTTTCCGGGTTTGGGAAGCATTACCTTCGGGAGTAACTTGAAATCCTCAGGCAGTACACCTTTGGACCAGCATTTCTGTATTAAATAGTGTAAATCTTTCACAATGGCTTCACTACCCCTTTTCAATAAAATATTAAACACTTTTTCTTCAGAGCTAGGTGCACTATTATTTTGCAGTGAGAAATTGCTGCTTCCACTTCTTCAATGTGAATATCACTATTTTCATGACCACATGTTTCTGAGAATTTTTCCTCTTGAATCACCGTTCCTCCAACTTAATCTATCCCTCATCTCTCTCTTCTACTGAATTGAACCGGTTTTCATCAAAATCCTTCACATCCAAGTCTCCCTTACCATACCTACCTTTCAATTCTACAAAAATCTCTTCATCTGACACAGCCAATGAACCATCGTCTCTAACAATTGGCTGCACAACTGACTTAGTCTTAACTTTTCTCACTGCAATTATCACTTTCCAAAAATACATACATACATACATACATACATACATACATACATAAATACATACATACGTACATACATACATGTAGTCCGACGGCCGTCTTCTCAGGCCGTCAACATTATCAAATGACTTCACCGAAACCTCTTAGACAACCATGACCTAATGACTTTGGGGAAAACACTTGAAATTAATAAGAAATACTTCGTCCAGGTTCTTTCCTGTTAAACTGTTTAATGGCGTACATACCAGGCGGGTCGCTACCTCCAGTCATTTAATTCCAGTACCAGGTCAGTCGAATAAGTAAGTGCGTGGATGAGCCTGAGCAAGAGTGGGTATCGGAGCATAAATTATCCTTGAGATGCAACTGTTGTCGGCTCAAAGCTATGATAAGTCGGTTACTTTAGCCCATAGGGGTTGTATTTCTTGTTGGGTGCAGTGCATTGGGCTCAGGCCTCATCATGCACATTCGGAGGAGACTGGCACTGTGTACAATGATCAACATATTAACTCGCGGATGAGTGTTATTATAATTTTATTCATCTACTTTTTTTTCTGGCACTGTGAATTATGACTGAAAACACGTTATCACCGAAGGTTTTTCTGCCACTTTTTTTTTTTTTTTTTTTTTTTTTAACATCATAAAAATATGGACAATAATGCATGTGCAGGTGATGCAAACCCTCGAAAGTTGGTAGGTTTATTTACACCTGTGGAGTTTATACCTTAAGTGTCATTTTGTCTGAATTGATGTCCCAAGTTTTGGGATCAGTATGGTTATTGTGTGTGTGGAATGTGTGTTCATAATGAATGTGTTCAATTAATATGTACTTTGTTAATTAACTTTTAATGACTATTATGCTTTGTTCATTGATTTGTATATTCTGAATGCCAGAGATGGCCCATGATTGGTTTAATAAACATATTCTATTCTATTCTATTCTACCAGAAATGACGTTATGCATAGTAACGTAGATTACAAAACCGTATCTACGTCGGTGATGTACGTTACCGCGAAAATAATTGCTACTTGTACGTAAAGACGTTAAGAAAATGCAGCAAATCACGACAATGACAAACTGTGAAATGAAGGACTCGCTGCATGGTCGGGGAAACCGATGCTTGCACATAATAGCTGGATATGGTCCACTTACCAAGATGAGTTTTCAAAAGCCTTACAGTCTTTTCATTGAGAGATCTAACATACCGCGAACAGTGACACTTGGTATAAAGCATATGTAAATCAGAGGCGCGCATCTGACTCAACCACTGACAGTAGCCAGCAAAACCGTTGGTATGTTAATTAAAATGTTCTTTCCTCGAAGTGAGCTGCCCCCATTTTGGGTCTGTTTTTGTTTGATTTGAGGTTTAACATCCCCGTCAACACTATATTGGTCATTTTGGAGACGTTGCTTCCAATTTTATGGGACTTTTATATTGAGATGAAATGACATCTCAAGCCCTGCCGCCCAAATGAAACCAATATAGTTTACCGTTTATAAGCATGAACGCGCCGACTCACACTGCTTTGCCTGGGCAGGCTTAGATCCTATAAGCGGCCGTTGGTTCTGTTTACATGCAGTTAAAAAACGCAATCAAAGTTTTATACGAGGACTGTTCAAATATGAATGCAAGTAGAACGTTTTCTCACTAATGCGAAAATCACCTGGAAATAAATATCACAGCGTAGAAAAACATTTTACCTATACATTGATACCAAACCTGTTAAAATCCGTGCAATTTAGCTATGTTTATCGTTCGATAAACACTGTCTACTCTTGTATACTAATACAAAGCATGGTTGGAAGAAGGTCAGAGAACGCCGTTGAAATATGGTCCTATATTAAGAATCGTTGTATTCTTGGTATACGGTGCAAAGACATTTTTGATGAAATATGTTCGGTTTATGGGCATAATGAAATGTCTTTTCCGACAGTTTTTCGTTGGTGTAAGAAATTCCGCTGTGGGCTAGGCTCAACAGAAGATGCACCACATGATCGTCGGCCGAAAAGAGCAACATCTGCCATGATGGTTGCTAGAGTGAAAGAAATAGTTGCTACCAATGCACGATACACCACTAGGCAAATAGCTAGTATGGTTGGCATCTCACTAGGAGCAGCTCATACAATTCTGAAACGGGATTTGAAAATGAGAAAGATCTGTGCCAGATGGATTCCCCATCTGTTGACAGATGAGCAGAAAAAGACACGCGTTCAGTGCGCCAAGAAGTTGCTTAAAAAGTTTCCAAATTACAATGCACGGTCTTTCGCTAAAGTCGTCACAGGTGACGAGACATGGGTTCACTTTTTTGAGCCAAAACGAAAGATTCAGAACAAAAAATAGGCAACAATGTATTGCAAAAGACCATGCATTGCAAAGCGGACCATGAGCGCCAAGAAGGTAATGTATACCATATTCTTTTCAAATCAGGGCCCTGCTATTCAGGTCAAAAGGCAGATCTGTAAATGCGAAGTTTTACAAGAATAAAGTTCTTCGAAAATTGAAGAAATATTTCAAAGAAGGAAGAGCCGCAACTGGTTTGGCCAATGTCAGGTTGCTACATGACAATGCGTCATCGCACAAGGCGTTCATTGTGCAAGACTATCTGAAGCAGGAAAAGGTTGTTGAACTCCCTCACCCCCCCCCCCCCCCCCCCCCCCCGTATTCCCCTGACCTTGCCCTGTGTGACTTTTGTTTGTTCCCGCGGCTGAAAAAATACCTTTCTGGTCGAAAATTTGTACAGCGCAAACACCTCGGTTCTGCAATATTCCAGTGCCTTCATAGTATACCTCGAAAAGACTGCCAAAATGCATTCAATAATTTGATCAGAAGACTGAAAGTTTGTGTATCTGTTAAAGGGGAATACTATGAGGGGACAAAATAAATTTTTCATCGAAATCTATCACGGAATCATTTTTATTGCTTAGTTGCATTCATATTTGAACAGTCCTCGTATTTAGGGTATTTAGGGTAGTTCTCACGAACTGATGGTGTTAAATAATGTTTATAACTTGTTGGTTTGTTTGATTTGAGGTTTAACGTCCCCGTCAACACTATAGAGGTCATTTTGGAGACGTTGCTTCCAATTTTGTGGGACTTTTACCCGACATTGAGATGAAATGACATCTAAAGCACTGTCGCCCAATGAAACCAATAGGGTTTATAATCATGGACGGTCCGACTCGCATCGCTTTGCCTGGGCGGTCTTAGATCCTCTAAGCAGTTTACCAGTACTCGCGTGCGGCCAGATTCAGCTTTGCGTGGAAGCATCATGCAGCCCGTATATTTCTTCAGGCCCCGGTGGGCGATGGCCGTGTTTATAACTTGAGAATCCACAACTGACATTGGTCTACTGTACTGTCATAATTTTTAACAGACAACGCATAAAGCTGTTGATACCAAGTGAGTGCTTGAGGTTTACGTCTTACCAACAACTAAGGTCATACGGAGACGGTACCTCGGTTTAAAGACTCATCCGAAAGTTTGGAGAAGCCCGGGATCGTTACTGCGACCATTGGTTTACAAGGCGAGTAGCATAACCACTACACCACGGATTGATACCAAATTCTAATGAACTTGCGTATGTAACGCGACGTCTGATTGGATAACGTCAAAAATTTGCGACAGTATATTCCACGATATACTGTCGGAAATCCGACGTCACCACGTAACGTCGTTTTTCATTGGCTTACATTTGGTTTTACGCAGCTCACAACGCCTGCCGCTTTGTGCAAAATAGTACAATTTTTAACAAAAACAACCGAATAAGTGCATTAGAATGGGGATAACTGTATTGAAAATTGTCATTTGGGGAGGTAAATCGGTGGTTTTACGGTCGCAAATTACGTTTTACGGCTCCGCTGACGCGTCGCCGTAAAACGAAATTTCCGACCGTAAAACCACCGATTTACCTCCCCAAATGACAATTTTGAATACAGTTATCCCCTAAATGTATAGATTGATTGTTGGTCATTTTGTGTCGTCTCCGGGAGAAAAGAGGTAAAAGAGACAGTAGATTATAAAGGGAGAAACCTTACCTGCTGCAAAGACAACAGATAATGCCTAACGGTAAGCCGATATCAGTAGACGCCCCGGTGACGCAATACACACGAGCCCTACACCTCATTCAACTGCCCGTATATGCATCACGAAAACACGCCTATATAATTTTGACCCCCCCTGAAACCCCACTTTTATATAGTAAAACTGGGGTTTACAGGGGTATATATTCATTTTCTGTTTTCTGCTCATAAACATAGATTGTGAGTATTCGTTAGAACGCCCCGTCGAGGCGGTTCTAATGAGTACTCACAGTCATAGTTCTGAGCAGAAATAACAAACATATCAGAATTTTTTACCTGAATTATTTTTTTCATTGTTTTTGTCGTTAAATTTTCAATATATTTGATTATATTTTATTTATATGTGTTTTTATATGAATAGAAATCATTACGAAAACACGCCGATGCAAATGCATAAGAAATTATACCACCGAAAAACGAAGATTTAAAGATGAAAAAATGTGATATTTTTCTTATTCCTGCTCATAATATAGATTGTGGGTACTCGTTAGAACCGCCTCATCAAAACCCAGTTTTACTGTATAAAAGGGGGGTTCAAGGGGGTCAAAATTATATAGGTTGGTTTTCGTGATGGTTGAAAAATAGAATATAACCAGCCAGCAAGATCGTGGCGAGGTCATCAGGAAAACACCCCTATGTTAATTACAGATGTGCTTCTATGTTATATAAAAATGGGTAATGCTGTGGTGAAGACGGCTGGAGCAAATATCGCCCTCAGGCGGTGAATATGATCCCATGGTCCCCGTCAAGAATCAAAATAACTTATAATGTACTATATAAAGTGTATGGGTTTTTTTGGGTTTTGGTTTTACGGCCCTTTCAAGATTATTTCACTCATATCAAGCCTATCGTTAATCAGAGGTGGGCGAAAACTGGAGTACCCGGAGAAAAACCACCTGACCTTCCGTTGCAGAACTTGGCGTCTCACATGTGACCCGAGCGAGGCTCGAACCCACAGCGGTAATATAAAGTGTATGCATCACGAAAACACGCCTATATAATTTTGACCCCCTTGAACCCCACTTTTATATAGTAAAACTGGGGTTTCCGGGGTATACCTTATTGTTCTTATTTCTGTTCTGAAATATAGATTGTGGGTGCTCGTTAGAACCGCCTCGATGAGGCGGTTCTAACGAGTGCCAATAATCTATATTTTGAGCAGAAATAAGAACAATATCACAATTTTTTATCATAAAATTTTCTTTTTTTCGGCGATAAAGGTGGCAATGTATTTGTATAGGCGTGTTTGCGTAATATCTATTCAAAAGATTCTGTGATGAAATTAAATGTTTTATAAAAAGGGTATCAATCCTGTAGTGAAGTTAAATTTCTAAACAAAATAATCCTGTGGTGCAGTTAAATGTATGTATATTCCAAAGACATTTTTCCTAGGAAAAACTAAATTAATATTGTACTCATTTCTGCTTCTAATTAGCGTATGGGTATTGGTTAGAACCGCATGGCTGAGGTCTCACGAAACGTGTTAGAGAATCATTGTGGTATAACAACGTGACCACTTTTGCGAAAAGATTAAGTCCTGAGGTAGTCGTACTGATAAGCTGTTAACATAACAGATATACACGAATAAGAACTAGAACTGTCAGAGGATCTGACTATAGCCCCGCTATAGCCATGTCAGAGGAGAAAGACTCATGAATTAAAGGTAAAGACTTTTGAGAGGGTTAAATCCCTAACAAGGTACCCACGCCTTATAGACTTTTCGCGTTATTAGATCTGAAAAACAGTCTAAGTTAAAAAATAAGTTTTGAATAATGAAAAAACCACATGTACATCTTAAGACCTCTTTGAAAACACCTGAAAAGTTTCAAAGGATCGGCCTACAACTGTAAGAGGAGTTGCGTTCACAAGGTAGCTACTCCCTATACATTTTAACATTAGAAGATCTCAAAAACTGTCTTAGTTAAAAAAGTGAAATAACTGGAAAAAATAGTTTTAGGATAATGAAAAAAGCACATGCACATCTTCAGACCTATATGAAAACAGCTGTAAAGTTTCAAAAGGATTGACCTAGAACTGTAAGAGGAGTTGCGATCACAAGGTAGCTACTCCCTATACATTTTAACATTAGTAGATCTCAAAAATTGTCTAAGTTAAAACAGGTGAAATAGGTGAAAAAAATTATTTAAGGATAATGAAAAAGAATATGCACATCTTCAGACCTATATGAAAACACCTGTAAAGTTTCAAAAGGATTGACCTAGAACTGTAAGAGGAGTTGGGGTCACAAGGTAGCTACTCCCTATACATTTTAACATTAGTAGATCTCAAAAATTGTCTATGTTAAAAAAGGTGAAATAAGTGAAAAAAATATTTAAGGATAATGAAAAAAGATTATGCACATCTTCAGACCTATATGAAAATACCTGTAAAGTTTCAAAAGGATTGACCTAGAACTGTAAGAGGAGTTGCGGTCACAAGGTAGCTACTCCCTTTACATTTTAACATTAGTAGATCTCAAAAATTGTCTAAGTTAATAAAGGTGAAATAAGTGAAAAAAATTATTTAAGGATAATGAAAAAAGAATATGCACATCTTCAGACCTATATGAAAACACCTGTAAAGTTTCAAAAGGATTGACCTAGAACTGTAAGAGGAGTTGCGGTCACAAGGTACCCACTATCAAATATTACAGCCAGACAGACAGACAGACAGACGGAATTCCGGACAAGCCAAATCCAATATAGCCCCCACTTTTTCAAAGCGGGGCTATAAATACGAAGAAGAAATTGGCCCCCGTCCATCGGGGCTTGAAGAAATATATGGGCAACATGATGCTTCCACGCAGAGCTGAAAACGACCCGCACACTAGTACTGGTAAACCGCTTCGAGGATCTAAGCCTGCCCAGGAACCGCGGTGCGAGGCGGACCGTCCATGCTAATAAATCCTGTTAGTTGCATTGGGCGACAGGGCTTGAGATGTCATTTAATCTCAGTGTCGGGTAAAAGTCCCACAAAATTGGAAGCGACGCCCCCAGAATGACCTTTACAGTGTTGACGGGGACGTTAAACCTCAAATCAAACAAACGAAGAAGAAATATTACAACAACTTACTTTGGACAAGGTCGCGATAATCTTTTCTTACCGTGGTCATTAAGCGTTATCGCAGCGATATCGCTACATTTATATTTCGCTACTATTCACCACATTTCTGTGTGCTAACTTAACCCTTGTCCTGTTGAATATTCATATATGCCACACCCACTTCCGATTATCAATCAATCAGATTACTTGATGCAAATTATTGCAACAAATTCACAATCTGAATGGCAAACAATGTAAATCCTTTCAGAAGCCATCTGATCTGGATCTACATTGTTTGAAAGATAAGGCATATCCGGGCTCAGCAGGACAAGGGTTATATAGTGCGGGAAGTCTCGCTGTCTTTCACGTAATATGCATGAACGCTGGTGAAACACAATCTACTTTGTGTAAAGTACACTCGATCAGGAAGATGCGAAATTCAATATGTTTTTGAAAAGAAAAAGTAGAGCAAGAAAAAAAAATGTTCCAAGATGCTACAACCCATGACCATGTAAATGTTTAAAATATGGCTAAAAAAGAAAGATATCTGTCGAGGCGACACTAACGCGCGTTCAAAGCCTCGATATGGAAAATATTACAAAAATGCCTTTCTTCAGCAACTATAACATTGTAAATAACGCTTGTTACCGTGTGGATCCAAACCCACAGACAGTAATAAAAGCAAACACAAATCAGCCAGCGCACGACAAAACTGCATTAAAACATCTGCTCCCAACCAAGGCTTAGATCAGCGCGTCCGATCACAGTCTTCTCTGTGCGCTCTATGGATAACTAAGGGCCCACTGCTCCTTCATGCAGCACGAGAAGTCTCTGGTTAGACAATATGGATGCGCAGGCTGATCGGATTCCTCGCTGGACGCACTTGTCTTATTGTAGGTATTGACGTACGCTGGCTAAAATATAGTCCTTTTGTCCCTATATATGTGCGCAGTGCACGCGATGAAATGCCATTTATCATATGACGTCGCGTCTGAGAGTGTAATAACCTCCAGGTATTATTTTCGATAATCCACTAGTGGATTAAATATGCAAATTAGCTAGATACGTCCCGTAACGTTACATGTACGACGTCCTTAACGACGTCGCGTTTACTAACGGCGGAATGTTGACATTTTTGTAAACAATCGTGAATAAAATACGCTTTAAATGTCATATGATAAATAGAATCTTGCATTCGTGCTCATGTATTATTAAATTTATTAAACTCGTTGAGAAAAAGGGATAAAATGCTCGGCAAAGCCTCGCATTTTATCCCTTTTCCACAACTCGTTTAATAAATTTAATAATACATGAGCACTCATGTAAGATCCTCCATTTCTTAATTTGTTGTCTCCTCACTAAAATGTTTACAAAGGAAAACGATATGCCTCAAATACTGTATGTGCAATGTGCACTCAGGAATGTACACTTACATGAAACACTAAAGTGCACCTTCTTAGGATCATTTATTTATTTATTTATTTATTTTTTTTTTTGGTTTTGGTTTTACGGCCCTTTCAAGATTATTACACTCATATCGAGCCGATCGTTAATCAGAGGTGGGCGAAAACCGGAGTACCCGGAGAAAAACCACCTGACCTTCCGTTACAGAACTTGGATCAAATTTAATCTGTTCTTTTGATACATATCTACTTTTTATAAAATCGGGGGCGGGGGATGGGGGGGGGGGGGGGGGGGCGTTCCTTTTTTTAAGCTCACCTGAGCACGAAATTAGCTATTGTGATCAGTTAATGTCCGTCGTGCGTCGTCATAAATTTACATTAAATGAGAACTCCTCCTAAATGTTCTGTGAAAATAGGTACTATGAATTCCTCTGTGAGCAAGGACTACAAAACAAAACAGAAAAGTTGTGTACAAGTTCTTTTCTGGGCCAGACTAGCTAGTTTCGGCCAGTTAGGCATCATCAGTGACCCTCAAATATTTTCAGATTTCCGTAGTAGAATCAATGATCCCAAAGGACTAGAAAATATATCCCACACTATGATGAAGGGCAGGGAGACTTCTTATGGCCGCCACACATTCCCTTAACCCTTTTTGTACCAAATGGAATCTTCCTCCTAATATATAGCAGGAGTTCATTTCAAACTTTAGGGGTGTCAGGTTGTGTTTTCATCGAAATTTATCCGGAAAATGGCTTAACTTTTTGCAAACAGTGTAGGCCCTGATCAGACGCCGCGTTCTACGGCGTCTGATCTGGGCCTGCATTGTTTGCCAAGTACCCGTTTAGGGGTTTCCAGTCTGAAATGGGTTAAGCCAATATGATTCAAACTTCACAGAACCAGGGGGCTCTCTACCAAAATAGATAAATCGTTCCGCCCCAAAGAAAAAAAAAATATGACCAGCGCAAATCCTTGTACGTCAACTTTTGCTGTACCCATAGGCCAGGTCCATTCAAACTTCGTTGGCCATTTGCTTAGGTGACCCTCCGCTAAAACAACTAAAACTGTTTCGCTCCGATGAGCAAAATGGCCGCCATAGAAAAAACACAAAAACATTTGCTTTAAAAGCGAACGCCTCTTAAGCACTTTCAAACTTCACCGTGAATTTGCCTAATTTGCTCCCTACAAAATAGCTAAAACTGTTCCGCTCCAATGAACAAGATGGCCGCCAGAGCTGAAAACAGAAAAATCTTTAAATGTTAACTCCACCTATACCATTGAGCCAATGTCATTCAAACTTCACAGGAATTGTGCTTAGGTGACCCTCTACTGAATTAGCTCATACGGTCCAGCCACAATGAGCAATTTGGCTAAAATAGCAAAAAAAAAAAAAAAAAAAAAAAAACCGTCAAAAATTGCTTTAAACTCGAACTTTTCCTAAACCCTTGGTCAATTTTGATTAAAACTTCACATGAATATCGCATAGATGGCTCCCTATCTATATCGCTCCAATAAACAAGATGGACGCCAGAGCTAAATATAGGTAAAATAAAAAACGCCAATTCCTATATCCCTGGGCCAGTTTCATTCAAACTTCAATGGAATGTTGCTGAGGCGACCTTCTACAAAAATGGCTAACATAATTTCGAACTGATGAACAAATATGGCCACAAGAGCTAAATATAGAAACACCTTTAAATGACAACTTCTCCTACAAATTTTGTTCAGTTTCACTCAAACGGCACAGGAATGTTGCTTTGGTTACTCTGTACTAAAGTAGATTGAATGTTTTCGCTCTGATATACAAATATGTTCTAGAAAGGGTTATACTGTGGAAGCAAGGAACTGGAAAATATGGAGTGTACATGTTTTCTGGGTCAGACTATCTAGTTTCGGCCAATTACATGTAGGCCTCATCAGTGACCCTCATTAGTTTTCGAAATTCCACAATGGAATCAATGATCCCAAAGGACAAGAAAACATAAACTACACTATGATTTAGGACAGGGAGACTTTTTATGGCCGCCAAACATTCCCAGACACCAGCTGTAGTGACGTCAAATATGTTCTAGAAAGGGTTATCCAAGGAATACACCACAAAACTGGAAATATGGAGTGTACATGTTTTCTGGGCCAGACTAGCTAGTTTCGGCCAATTAGGCCTCATCAGTGACCCTCATTTTTTTTGAAATTCCACAATGGGATTAATGATCCCAAAGGACAAGAAAATATAAACTACACTATGATGTAGACTGCGACCCGAGCTATGGTCCGATTTTATTCTATCTTCACTGGAAGGATTCTTTGGTGACCCTCTTCAAATTAGCTAAATAGTTTGGCCAGAAGGAACAAGATGACCGTCAGAGCTAAAAATAGAAAAAAAAACACATTTAAATGACAACTCCAACTAGACCTTTGGTCCAGTTTCATTCAAAATTCATAGGATTGTTGCTTAGGTAACCTTCTACAAAAAATGGTAAAACGGTTCAACTACCAAGGAAAACATTGGCCAACAGAGCTAAAATAGAAAAAAAAAAATAATAATTTCCCCGTACCTTTTTTCCAATTTCAATCAAACGTCACAGGAACGTTGCTTAGGTGACCCTCTTACATGTTTTACCCCAATGAAAAAGATGGCACCACAGAAAAAAAAAAATAATAGAAAACAAAACCACACTTTTAAATAACAACAGAACTAACCCCATTGTATGCTAATGGACTCTTCAATTGCTATATGTTGGTCAAGTCCATTTGTCATATAAGGGGTGTCACGTCTATTATTTCGTTTTTATTATATTTTTACGGAAAATTCTGTTAGCAAATAGTGCAGGCCCTGCGGCGTCTGATCTGGGCCTGCAATGTTTGCCAACGTACCCCTTTAGGGGTTTCCCGCATGCAATTGACCATCACGTGAACACGTCCGTGAAATGAAGACCCCTTTACACTCCATCTTATATAGAGAAAACTGGGGTGTACGGGGGTATACATTATTTTTCTTATTTCTGCTCCAATTCATATGTTGTGGGTGCTCGTTAGTACCGCCTCGATGAGGCGGTTCTATCGAACACCCACAACCTATGTTTGCAGTATTTGTAAGAAAAATATCACGGAGTTTCATCAGAAAAGTAGCCATTTTAGAGATGTGAAAAAATGCACTATGTCACACGGGTGTGTTATCGTAATGTAATAGAAGCCTCCGTGGTGCAGTGGTTACGCTACTCGCCTTGTTAACCAGGGGTCGCAGGATCGATCTCGGGCTTCTCCAGACTTTCGGATGAGTCTTTAAACCGAGAAATAAGAAAAATAACGTTTATCCCTGTAAACCCCATTTTTACTATATAAAAGTGGAGTTCGAGGGTATCAAAAGTATATAGGCGTGTTTTCATGATGAGAACTTCTGCTCTAACCCTCGTTTTCTTAGCCAAAATCGAATATTCTCGCGTGTTTGATAACTACACTGGTTGAATACGACCTCAAATGCGCCGTCGTAAAGGTTGGCGTCACAGCACGTTATGTGATGTGACTAAATTCACTGTATTGTCATCACAATATGGCGGACGTCGGCAACCAAAGTGACTGCAGTATTGAAAACCCACGCTCAGAAATGGAAGGTATGCAAGAAAAAGAATCCTACATTGATGTGATAAGTGGATAGAAAAAAAATCGTCCCTCTGGATCATTGTCCGGCATCGCTCGGCAAGAGTCGTGATGCCGGACAGTGACCCTCGGGACGGATTTTTCCATCCACCCTTCACACCCATGTAAGATTCTTATAATCTCAAATAGATTGCGTCTGTTATATTTGCCATTTGCGAACAACAAAAGACCAGGGCCCAGTTGTTCAATGCATCGTTAGCTTAATGAGCTCGTTAGTGGTCATAGAGGATCTTACATGAGTGATCATGTATTATTGAATTTATTAAACGGGTTGAGGAAAAGGGATAAAATGCGAGGCTGTGCCGAGCATTTTATTCCTTTTCCTCAACGAGTGTAATAAATTCATTAATGCATGATATTATGAATTTATTAAACGAGTTGAGGAAAATGGATAAAATGCGAGGCTGTGCCGAGCATTTTATTCCTTTTCCTCAACGAGTTAAATAAATTCAGGATAAAATGCGAGGCTGTGCCGAGCATTTTATTCCTTTTCCTCAAAGAGTTTAATAAATTCAATAATGCATGAGCACGAATGCAAGATTCTATTTATCATATGGCATTTAAAACTCATTTTATTCACGATTGTTTACAAAATATTTCAATATTCCGGCATTAGTAAACGCGACGTCGTTAAGGACGACGTACATGTAACGTTACGGGACGTATGTAGCTAATTTGCAAATTTAATCAACTAGTGGATTATCGAAAATATTACATGGCGTTATTACACTCACACGCGACGACATATGATAAATATTGTTAACTGTGAATGTGAGCAGCTTTCCAGCAAAAATATTAGCCTATTTGCCATATTAAATGATAAAAAATTTAACGATACGTTAACTAACGACATCGATAGTTTTGAACAAATGGCCCCAAATGAGCTTTTGCACCCGCCTAGTTTGATCAGCGTATTATTGTTCTCTGCTTGGGAAAACATTTGAGTTATCGCCCGTAACATCTTAAGCCGAAATAGTTTTGTCGATTTTAAGTCAATCTACACTTAACCCTTATCTTGCTGTTCACTACAACCCCTATCTTGGCAAAGAGTGTAGATCCAGATCAGATGGCTTCTCTGATCAGGATCTACACTGTTTTGCATTCAGTTTATGAATTTGTAGCAATAAATTACATCAAGTAATTTGATTGGTCGATAGAGAGAAATGGGTGTGGTTTAAATGAATACTCAGCTAGATAAGGGTTAAACATGATAAATAAGCAGTTTTGAGATAAAAAAAACCGTCTGCTGATGGCATAGACTAAGATCAACATGTACATTCACATGTGCATGACTGCCATGTGACCCAAGATTGTTATGCAGGCTGCTAGGGGTTTTATGACCCGCGAACAGCCAATGCCGCACGGAGACGGGACCTCGGTTTAAAGACTCATCGGAAAGTCTTGAGAAGCCCCAGATCGAACCCGCAACCCCTGCTTTATAAGGCGAATAGCATAGCCACTATACCACAGAGGCTTCTAAGGCTTCTAGGAGGCTTCGCTTTGTGCGCATGCCCGGAGGTACAGTGTTGCTTAATACCGTTCAGCTATCACATAATGGTAACATGTACGTCTTTATATGTGGTAAAATATGGGTTTTTTGTTCTTGCTTGATTTGTGGTTTAACGTCCCGTCAACACTATTTATGTCATTTTGGAGACGCTGCTTCCATTTTTGTGCCGGGACTTTTACCCGGCATTGAGATTGATTCATCTCCAGCCCTACCGCTCGATGAAACCAATAGTGTATACGCATTGACGGCCAGACTCCAAACATTTTGCCTGCGCAGGCATAGACCTTCTAAACGGATTACCAGTACTATTATGCGGTCGGTTTCAGTTCTGCGTGGAAGCACCATGCAGCCTTATCTATTCCTCAACGTCCCGTTGGGCGGATGCCCATAGGCTGGTCGTGAAAAAATGTGTCATTTGTAAACAGCAAAGGTTCAGATCAATCTGTGCATCCTCTGCTTTTGTCAACTGATCAGATAAAATAAAATCTCGTGTTAATTTATATTAAAATATCCTACGCGATTCGCTCAGGCCGTAAACCCCGAAATTAAGTTTTCTCATGACGGGTTAGATCCGCCATTTTTCATGTAACCTAGTGATTGTGAACTTCCGTCTCATACGTTTTTTTTTTTTTTTTGTTTTGTTTTGTTTTGGTTTTTCGGTTTTTATCAAGATTATTTCACTTACATGTATTTCGAGCCGATCCCCAGCAGGTACATGACGTAATTATGACGTCACATCAACGTCCGTGCAACCTCATGACCTTTATGCAACGTCACATCTACGTCGGTGCACCGACGTTGATTTGACGTTGCCCTTGCGACGTGTGCCTGCTGAGTCGTCATTCAGAGGTGGGCGAAAAACAAGAGTGCCCGGAGAAAAACCACATGACCTTCAGTTGCAGAACCTGGCGTCTCGCATGTGACCCGAGCCAGGCTCGAACCCTCAGCGGTGAGAGATCGATTAATTAAATCAGCGCTCTTATCCACTGGGCCAGGGAGGCCAGCATCATATGCATGCATAGCTGAAGATGGGGATGTCTGGTTGTGCGTTGCTTAGAAAGGTATTTAGGTAAACACGGCTATTCAATTACATGTACCACAAAAATTCCAGATTTTTTTCGTATTTGTGCTCAAAACAAAGTCTATGGGAATTCGTTAGAACCGCTTCAGTCAGGCGGTCCAAACGAGTACCCACAACGTATGTCTAGTAGCAGAAATAAGCAAAATAATGAATACCCCTGTAAATGCCATTTTTTCTATATAAAGTGGGGTTTAGAGGGGTATTCATTTCACGGACTTGATAACATGATGATTTGGAACATTCACGAGCTTTCAAAAACAGTCAAAACTTTGATCAGACGCCGCAGAACGCGGTATCTGATCTGAACACCACAATGTTGTAAGCCTTGAAGGTTTTTCCATGCACCTTATTGTTTTTCATGCATTCAAATAATACTCTTTTTCATTTTGCCCACATCTTATTAAGTTTCATTTGTATTCAGAACAGGCATATCAACTTCTGTGTATTTATATTCAGGCGTTTTTATGTCCTTTATTTCAAGGTGCCTTTGACAGTTACATCCTCTTGATATAAAGAGTAGATAAAACAAAATACTGTAAAATTCCGCTATTAAGACCACCTAAAATTAAGACTATTTCTGCTTTAAGAAGCTTATTTTTAAGGGTGCACTTAATCTTTATTTGTGTTTTCTGCCCACAGTGTCTTCTGGTCTGGGACCACCTTTGGGACTGTTCAAAAGTGGTCTTGTCCCATCGGTGGTCTTAATATAGGAATTTTACTGTATTATGTTTACATAACATAAACATTTGCCGTGCCCCATCGCCCAGATTGGCCTGCACAACTGCAATTGAAGATCCTGGCGATAGTTGGAACAATAGACTAGTTGCATTTAAGCGTCGCGCCTCATGCAGAATATTAACTTCAAAAGTTGGCGGCACCAAAAAAAAAACGTGATGATGATGATGACGACGACGACGACACAAAGATGTCGGCGACGACGACGACGACGATGATGATGACGATGATGATGATTATTGTTATGATGAAATTGATGATGGTGATGAAAATAGTTGTGATATTCTGATAGTGATGGATATGGTGATGCTGTGCAGCTGCTGCTTACGATGTTGACGGTGATTTCATTGTGTTGATTATGATGATGATAGAACAATTATATATACACCCGTGCAACTAGCGGTTTAGCAATACACCATCTGTCTTCGGTTCATTAAAGTGCAAATACGTCAAAACACAATGACACGCCGAACAAGAATTTGCATCTCAAGCGACATGTTTGTCAAAGTACAAAGAATCGGTATATTGAATACCGGTATATTTCGCTTCACACAGAAAGTGGGGCGGAGCTTAGCGATTGTCAAAAAATCTATCCATAAATCACTGCAATCCCGCCTTCTTGCCCCCGCCCATCGGCGCATGAGTGAGTGTTTGGATTTTACGTTTTACCAACAGCTAAGGTCATACGGAGACGGGAACTCGGTTTAGAGACTCATCCGAAAGTCTGGAGAATCCCGGGATCGATCCTGCGATCCCTGGTTTACAAGGCGAGTAGCGTAACCACTGCGCCATGGAGGCTTCTG
The DNA here is from genome assembly GCA_963580285.1 of Lucinisca nassula. NCBI lineage: Eukaryota > Metazoa > Mollusca > Bivalvia > Lucinida > Lucinidae > Lucinisca > Lucinisca nassula. The sequence continues at coordinate 17,111,683 of OY757018.1, forward strand.
CCATCGGCGCTTGAAAAAATAGATGGGCTGCATCTTACTTCCACGCAGAGCTGAAACAGACTGCACACGAGTACTGGTAAACCGCTTAGAGGAATCTAAGCCTGCCCAAGAAAGGCGGGGCGAGTCCGATCGTCCATGCTTGTAAATCCCATTGGTTTCATTGGGCGACAGGGCTTGAGATGCCATTTCATCTGAAAGTCGGGTAAAAGAAAAAAAATGGAAACAACGTCTCCAAAAATGACCTATACGGTCTTGACGAGGACGTTAGACGTCAAATCCAACAAACAAAACAAAAACTATCACGCCTTCGTCAGATTTGCGCTGCATATTCAAGAATGTTGAATAGCATCATTTGTCTTAATGTTTCGGCCAAATAAGGAGGATTGTAGCTACGCAATCGTTCCACCCACGTTGTGGATTATCTCTAAAACCAGTTCAGAAGCAAATGGTAGAAAATTCAACACGGTGTGACAAAGCATATGATAGAAAATTCAACACGGTGTGGCAGAGCTTTCGGCGCATCTTTGATTTTCGTTGCAAACAGCATTAGATGTGAGATGGGGAGAAGTCTTATTGCTAAACTGCTGGTTGCATGGTTGTAATATCTGTTGCACGTCTGTGTACTAGGGTTCAGTTGTTCAAAGCATCCATCACGAAAACATACCTATACAAATGCATTGTAAACTTTACCGCCGGAAAAACGAAATTTTTAAGATGAAAAATTGTGACATTTTCTTATTTCTGCTCAAAATATAGATTTTGGATACTCGATAGAACCGCCTCATCGAGGCGGTTCTAACGAGTACCCACAATCTATATTTTAGAGCAGAAATAAGCAAAATAAGGTTCACCCCTGTTAATCCCAGTTTTACCATAAGGGCCCCGTCAAGCGATTTTGGTACTTATCGCCTATGCGAGCAGCGAAGGTTCAGGCGAGCCTGTGCATCTGCGCAGTCTCGCCAGAACCTCCGCTGCTCGCTCATACAAGCAGTGAATCAATAGGAACCTTCAGACAGAAAGGCATATCCCTGGACCCTATGAATGGCAGGGCATGCGCAGTTAACATTTGTCATGACGGAATGCTCGAAGACACAAATTCGCTTGGCGGGGCTCAATTATCTATACATGTAATATCTATTGTTAGTCTGTGAACCTGGTCCAGTTGTTCAAAGCATCGTTAGCTTAACGAGCTCGTTAGTGGTCATGATAATGATAAGTGTTCCAGCAAGTACAATATCTAAAGCGTTGATATTTTTGCTGAAAAAATTAGAGCAGCTTTTGCATTAAAGTTGCAAAAGCTGCTCTAATTATATCAGCAAATATACTAAGTAAACATATTATCAAAGATTTAACGATACGTTATTTAACGTCGTTAGTTTTGAACAAATGGGCCCTGAGCAATTTATAACTATAAGGTCAGAGATTATCGAAAACCGGAGTTCATGGAGAAAAACCACCTGCCATTCCGTTGCAGAAATTAACGTCTCACATGTGACCCGAGTGAGTCTCGAACCACTGCGGTGACAAACCTAATGATTGATAGTCATCGCTCTTACCAAAGAAGCATCGGCGACCCGTCAATTTTTTTTTCGAGTGTGTAAAGAACTTATACACCTGTTCACCTCAGATATAGTGGCAGACAAAAATTACAAAATGCAAAAATGACATTTAAGAAAATCAGTCATTTCGTTTGACCTGTTCACTGGGGGTTATATCTGAGTATCTGATCATTGTATATTCAATGTGCAGCGTATACAAAAAAGACTAATTCAGCCAGTGAAGTTGTGCTTAGACTCAGCAATAACGCAGTCTGAGCTAATTTTAGGTTCCGCACAAAATGCTGTCAGAATGTTTGTTTCTTCTCTCCACTTTTCATCTTTCCATAATCATAACACAAATTATCCTCCCCCGAAATTATTAAGAATCATTTAGCTTTCTTGGTAATCGCTTTTGCCATTAGCGTAATCGCGGTAATCTGCTTTCCTTCCTAATACTTCTACAATAATTGCATGGCCCGGACTAAAATAAACCTACATGATCACGTGCGCAACCAGCGCGGACTCGTCTGAAAGGTTAGACCAGTCATTCCACAAAAAATCTGCTTAGAGTCTATATTTGTCGCACTTTGGGTAGCGGCGACAAGCAAATGCTCAGATCAGTCTGCGCATATGCGCAGACTGATCTGAGCATTTGCTGATAATAGAGCACGACTGGAAATAATTAGCAGGACTTTTCACAAATCTGCGGATAACAATCATAAAATGGAATTTTTCGCAAAAAAAATATGGATAAGTGCTGCCAATACTCTTATCCAAGGCAGTGGGAGATTATAAGACACTTTTATGCGTTTCCTTTCTTATGAGACAGGGAATGGGACCCAGAGCGAAAAAAAAAATATAATAAAAATTCATCTTTAGAGAGACTTCTTCTTCTTCTTTTTCTTCTTCTTCTTCTTCTTCTTTTTCTTCTTCTTCATCACCATCATCATCATCATCAGCAGCAGCAGCAGCACTTCTTTTTTTCTTATTGTTATTGTACATGTCAGGACGCATCATCATATTCTTCTCATATTCTAGACATGTTTTTAATTATTTGGACCCCATTTTGATTTATATCAGTCTTTGAATCGACTGCCTATTCGAAATTCGCAAAATTGCAGTATGTTTCCTCTGGCTTTCTTTACCGGATCATTACAGGGTCACTGATGAGGCTTTATTAGCCGAAACTACGTAGTATGACCCATCTTCTTTCTTATGAATGTTTTCATTGCTCTTAAAGGAACTCATTTTTGATTTTTATTCTTCTTCATCATCACCTTCTCTTCTTCTTCTTAATATTTTATTTGGCAGGACAGATAACATTTTCGATCACTTTCATTGCTGCTTTGTTGTATTTTGCAATTTGTATTAGATTGTGCGGTTCTCGATAATTGCTCTCTAGCAGTCTAATCACTCCATTTAAGGAAGAGACAGATGATTGTTCCTGCTTGTTAAGCGCTTGATGTTTTGTTTGTTCACTGTGAGCTTTTTTTTCATCCTCCTGGTGCCAGAGATGTGCTACGTCATTTGATTCTGTCTCTCCATTGATTTTGGGATCACACATTTGACCCGATGGTAAACTCGAACCCTCAGCAGTGAGGGACTAAACCTTAAAGAGACAGTTCTCTTAACTATAGTGAAACGTCGATGGCCCGAACATCTCATCACCTGGACAAGTCCGTGAAATAAAGACCACCCTAAACCCCACTTTATATAGAGAAAAATGGGGATTACGGGGGTAAACATTATTTTTTCTTATTTCTGCTCCGAGACATAGGTTGTGGGTACTCGTTAGAACCGCCTCAATGAGGCGGTTCTAACGAGCACCCAAAACCTATGTTTTGAGTATAAATAAGAAAAATATCACAAATTTTCATAAGAAAAAAATACCTTTTTTGAGGTATGAAAAAATGCATTATATCACACGGATGTGTTATCGTAATGGTAGGACCAAGAAATTTGTTCGAGACAAGAGTATTTCTAGCTACTGAGGTCAGTCATATAACCGTGTCAGGAGGTATAATACTTATATAAAATATAGGTATGCTGTGTGTACTCATTAGAATCGCCTCATCGAGGCGATTCTTATGAGTAAACACAACATAAATTTTCATGACCGTGCCAGGAGGCATGGTACTTACATAAAATATAGGTATGCTGTGTGTGCTTATTAGAATCGCCTCATTGAGGCGATTCTAATGAGTACACACAGCAAACCTTTCATAACCGTGTCAGGAGGCATAATACTTACAAAAATATAGGTATGCTGTGTGTGCTCATAAGAATCGCGATGATTCTAATGAGAACACGCAACATACCATTTCATAATTAAAAGTAATTTAAGCAATTAAATTATGCCTTGTGAGGGGCTATGGAAAGAAAGTCATCGTGACCCAAGAACGGGTTCGAATCACTCATGGTAATCGAGTCTTCGGTGTTCGAGCCATTGAAGTTTCAAGGTTCTAGGGCACGGGGGTGGGCTTGTTTAAACAAAAAGAAGCATAAGCTGCCCTATGCTGCGCTGTGCAGGCTAATCGGTACGTCTGATCCTCCTGTAAGCCTTTTCAAATCGTTTTTGCATTTCTCTTTATTTATTGACAATAACGTTACGACCAAAGAAATTGAATCGATGGGCTAAATACAGTGAATATTATATTGCAACTTATTTACTAAGCTTCTTTATTACCCCCTACAATTTTCTAAAGAAGTTCAGAAATCCTTGAAATATATTTATTTGTTTAAAATAATACCAAATGGCAGAATGTCATCGTAAAATGTATTTTATCTCATAACAGATCAAATGGAATGCCCGTGTAAGTACTATGACGTAGGTAGGAAATTCAAAATCCCTCTCAAATAGAGAATTTCATTCCAATAATATCTGAGCAAGCTCACCGCAAAACTTACAAAAAACAACATAGGTGCAGGTGCTGTAAACATTTATGCACTGCGTCTACCCTTTCTTCGTCTGTAAACGGTAGACGTTTTTCTGTAGTTAACATGTCCGATTTGACATGTAAAATAGAAGTGGAACCAATGATCAGGAATCGATACAATCAACCCACAGCTGCCATCAGAGACGCCAAAGGGAAAGAAACACATACATGAAACAACAGACCCTGATGGAAACATCAATAGCGGAAATCCAAAAGGACAGTTACTTTCCCACAAAATGGCCAATAGGCTATCCAAAATAAAATAATATAAGCGACACGAACTCAAAAATAAACCAAAACAAAAATAAACCCCGACAGAAGAACCGCCTTCGAACCGTAAGTCTACGGATTTGATATATGTGATAACCTGACATGCTGCAAATTGTAAAATGCAGTATGTTGTGCAAACTAATTGCATGTTAAAACACGATTTAACGAACACTATCGTAGAATGAGTAGGGTCAATCCGGGTAAATACGGACAGAGGGGTAAATACGGACAGTTTGATACAAATAGCCATATTTCGGTCCTTCGGGGATGTAACGGCATATCGTTCAATTTTCTATTTAACTCTACATTCGGTTCTTCTACTGTTACCTTTCACACGATTACATCCCTTTAGAACTACGTAATATATCCACGTCATTTGGACCACCCTTGCCTCCTTTTCGTTTTTGATAAAACTTCTAAAAGCGGGAGTATTTGAAAGAAAAAATTCTAAGGCTAAATTAAGGTATTTTTTCCCAAATTTTATTGATAAAATTGATTTTAAACAAAGCTTGTATCATTTAATTTTTGTTTTTAAGATAAATTTTCAAGGAAATATAAACTAAGTAAGTTTTATCAGCTAAAATGTAAACTGTCCGTATTTTACCAACTGTTTTTTCATATCGGAAAAATACGGACAGGTAGATTCCAGCAAAATTCTCCCTTCGCCTTTCTCTCCACTCTAACATACCTGCTTGAAAAGCTGTTTTTTGAAGAGTATCTCTTTGACCATCCGTGTATGACTAAGCTTCATTTATTCATCAAGACTTTGGCAACAAACGATACAAATGTTCGGAGGGAATTAATTTACAAACTAGAACAGTGAAAAGGCGATTTAGTGGACACGACTAGCCATATTTTTCTTGTGAACTGTTTTAAACAATATATTTCACAAACAGATCTTGACTATATTCAGACCTTAACAGATGAAATTAAAATGAATTCACATTAAACGTACATGTCATGCACTTTTAGAAGGAATACGCAGTTTAACACTAAAGTTTTCTAAATACATTTACAGATGAAATAAACGGTTGTACTCCTCAACGCTTAAATGATATATTTTTTAAAAATAATTGAATGTCCGTATTTTCCCGACTGTTTTAATATTGTCCGTATTTTCCCAGTCTATGTCCGTACTTTCCCTACCTCGTCCGTATTTACCCGGATCTGCCTATCCTGCTTTTTTTCGCTTTTTCAAGGCTTTAGGTCCCATTAAAACATGCAATTAATATTACATTGGCAAAGGGAGATAGTAAACCTTTATAAAAACCGGTACCCAGGTCACTAACATCGGAACACCGACAACAGTAGCACGCCAAACTTCGACGTGTAAAAGTCGTCCGTATTTACCCGGATTGGCCCTATGCCTTAAAAAACTGACACTTTCTTGTACCGTCATTTCAGACGTACAGGTCATTTTATAAAAGACATTTCTATACAGCCAATGGAAAAAAGTATTATGATGTAAATTCTACAGCTAGGTTTAAAATTATTAAACGGCATCAAACTGAATTAAAATGGATTAAATTATTACAGACACATTTTCCTTTGGGTTTTAATTATAACATTTATCATGAGGGTAATATATCTAAAATGCCCGACTTTGATATGTTCTCGCTTCTGGACTGTCGAAAGCGTAAAACTAGATCGCACGGCACCAGAAAAAAATGTAATTATAAACGTTAATTACGTGCTTTTGAAAGAAACAATACCAGACTGTTATTGAATCATGGACGCCACTCAATGCTTGCTTATCTAAGTTCATTACCCATTTCTGTATTACGGATTCTGGATACCGAGGCGAATAAATTCTACGATAGTTCTAATCAGTTATACGGCGCTGGTCTTTTAACTAGAGGTTATACTCAGCATGCTCTTCGTCCTTTCATCGATTCTGAAATAAATCATAAACGTCATTACATCAAAATATCCTTCATTAATAAGGGTTTGGATTTTATAGATTTACCTAGTATCTTCCGGGATAGTTCGGTTATTTCATCCATTCCTGCTTATCTTCAAAATACTGAAACACCCATAATTTGCTATAAATAAAAATAAACCTGTTAGATCTATCATTTTTAAGTTCAATAAACTTGTTTCTGATCTTGATATTGACACAAGCACACCTGATACATGTGATTGTAAAAATGCAGTGTATTGCTATACTGCTGCCGGCCATATTTTTACTGGCAATTTAAAAATTATTCCTGATTCCAGGATACGTAATATAATTTCTAAAGGCCCTAAATATCGATTTCCTTCTAAAATTGATTTCAATTAAAGTAGAGATGAAATCGCTGCTGCCTTGAATAAATCTGGTAATCGATGTTGTAAACGAGAATATGTTGAGCATAAATCTCTAAAAGAATGGAAACTTAGCATTCTGAAATTAGTTAACAAACGCATTTCTTTTTATTCGCAAAATACGAACTTATTACCTCCTAAACCTAAGACGTCTTTACCAAGGATAACCCTTTTATAGAACATATTTAACTTCACTACAGCTGGTGTGTGGGAAGGTGTGGCGGCGGTAGAACGTCTCCCTGCCCTACGTCATAGTGTAGATTATATTTTCTTGTCCTTTGGGATCATTGATTTCATTGTGGAATTTTGAAAATATCTGAGGGTCACTGATGAGGCCTAATTGGCCGAAACTAGCTAGTCTGGCCCAGAAAACATGTACACTCCATATTTGCCACTTCTGTGGTGTATTCCTTGCTTCCAAAGGATAACCCTTTTATAGAACATATTTAACTTCACTACAGCTGGTGTGTGGGAATGTGTGGCGGCGGTAGAACGTCTCCCTGCCCTACGTCATAGTGTAGATTATATTTTCTTGTCCTTTGGGATCATTGATTTCATTGTGGAATTTTGAAAATATCTGAGGGTCACTGATGAGGCCTAATTGGCCGAAACTAGCTAGTCTGGCCCAGAAAACATGTACACTCCATATTTGCCACTTCTGTGGTGTATTCCTTGCTTCCAAAGGATAACCCTTTTATAGAACATATTTTACGTCACCTTAAACTAGGTATTCAAGAATTTCATAGGAAGTTTGTTTTGGCTCCAGCTGATAAGGCCGCTAACAATGTGGTCGTTGTTTGAGAGCTTCACTATGTTACCACTCTTCAGCAAGAACTTAGTGGTTCTAAGGCCTATGGACTTCAGCCTTAAGCTGTAGAAAGGGCTTCATTTGATGACCATATTTGTCATTCAGCCACCAAGTTTGCTGTCTGTGTTACAGACGGCCAAAACAAGTTTCCTACGTTATACTGGTTACCTAAATTTCATTACAGACCATACAAAGTAGAAGTAAAACAAAGATCAGGAATTGATACAATTAACTTACTCCATCCATAAAAGACACAAAAGGGAAAGAAATACAAACATTAAGCGACCAGACCATAATGGAAACCTAAACAAAGGAAGGCCATATGGACAGTTACTTTCCCACAAAAGTGGTTTATTAAAGCACGGTTTATTGCAAATTCAAGCTCTTGTACCACCACTGAACTCTCCAAATTATTAACTTCATGTTTTACTGCCATCAAAAACATGCTATAAAATATTGCGACAAGGTCTTCGAAAGATCAGGTAGAAATCTGTTTTGGTCTATAATAATTCTAATGAAGTTTTAAATAAATTGAAATCCAGGCGTTTTCGTGCTTCAAGTCTGTCTACTTATGATTTTTTCACCCTTTACACTACACTTCCTCATAATATTATAAAAGAAAAACTTCATGATTTAATCGAATGGAAAGTTCATAGGGAAGACTCCCTCTATCTTGCAGGTAATGCAAGAAATGCTTCTTCCACTTCTGAAGAGCATAAAAATTATACTTTATGGTCATGTCAGAATGTGTGTGAAACTCACACCTTTCTTCTTGACAATATTTACATAAAATTTGGTACTAAGTGATTTAGACAAGTTGTGGGTATTCCGATGGGTACTAATTGCGCACCACTTGTGGCTGATCTGTTTTTGTTTTGTTATGAGAGAGACTTCAGGATGTCCCTTTCTGCTAAAAAACAGTCTGAAATCATTGAAGCTTTTAGCTCCACTTCTAGATATTTGTATGATTTATTAAATATTGATAATACCCATTTCGATGGTTTGATTAGTCAAATGTACCCCCCGCAGAACTTCAGTAAAATAAAGCAAATTCTTCTGATACCGAGGCCCCGTTTTTGGATTTATACCAACCCATTATAGATGGATTTGTTTCTTGCAAACTTTATGATAAACGCGATGATTTTGATTTTGAGATTGTAAATTGTCCTTTTCTGGGGTGGTGATGTTCCTCGTGCGCCATCCTATGGTGTTTATATTTCGCAGTTAATTCGATTTGCAAGATAGTGTAGTCATGTAACTGACTTCAACACTCGTAATAAATTGTTAACGGCTAAACATCTTAATCAGGGTTATCGGTACCATAAACTACGCAAAGCCTTTCAAAATTTTATAGACGTCATTATGATTTAATTTCAAAATTCAATATTGGACTTAAACCTCTTCTGCAACCAGGTCTATCGGAACCCGAATTGTATGGTGACTTATATATAAATTCAGAAAAATATATAACCGCAATGACTTCAGCATCTTATTTCGCAAAATCATTCTTCGATAAAAAAGAATGGGTACAACATAAATGTAAAACGACAGACTGCGTGCATGGTAGTAAACCCAATCACGGTTGACAACTTTGCTTCCCTCTTTAATTGCACGCCGGTGGGTCAGGCCTCAGACCCTATGACGGTTCCAGCGTAAAGGTACCATAAACTACGCAAAGCCTTTTCAAAATTTTATAGACGCCACTCTGATTTAATTTCAAAATTCAATATTGGACTTAAATCTCTTCTGCAACAAGGTCTATCGGAACCCGTATTTTATGGTGACTTAGTATATAAATTCAGAAAAATATATAACTGCAATGACTTCAGCACCCAATTTCGTAAAATCATTCTTCGATATAAAAAGATTGGGTACAACATGGATATTATACGATAGACTGCATGCATGGTGGTTAACCCAATCACGGTTGGCAACTTTGCTTCCCTCTTTAATTGCACGCCGGTGGGTCAGGCCTCAGATTCTATGACGGCTCCAACGTAAAGGCTTATTGAAAATTAGAGAGATAATGTTGGTTGGTGCCTGATGCTGTGTCTCTGGTCGGGCTCATCGGAGTCTAACTGTTGGTTTTCTTTTGCTCCAGCATTTCAGTGGTTTCTTGCTGTCGAGTCCTCACCGTTGTCTCACCTCTGTGGTTCTTTGATTTTTGTGTTCACGGAGATGTTGCACTGATGAGTTAGGAGGCCTTCATGCGGACAGAACAAATTATTTGTCTAAATCGCGGCGGAAGTAAGGGCGAGGATTGTGGCCACGTAAAATCGATTTAAGCCCCCTAGTGGAAATCTTCCACTGACCGTTCCAAGGCGGCTCTTCTGTAGCGATTTATTTATGTTGTTGTTTGTTACTTACTGTGTGTATCACTTTTGTCTTTTGGTTTTGGATGGCCATATGGCCATTTTGTGGGAAAGTAACTGTCCTTATGGCCTTCCTTTGTTTAGGTTTCCATTATGGTCTGGTCGCTTAATGTTTGTATTTCTTTCCCTTTGGTGTCTTTTATGGGTGGAGTAAGTTAATTGTATCAATTCCTGATCTCTGTTTTACTTCTACTTTATGTTGGACCATAATGGAAACATCAATAGCGAAAAGACAAAAGGACAGTTACTTTCCCACAAAATGGCCAATAGGCTATCCGAAATAAAATAATATAAGCGACACAAACACCCAAAGACAAACCATAACGAAAATAAACCGCGAGAGAAGAACCGCATTGGAACGGTCAGCGGAAACGTATTCCACTGAGGGGCTTAAATCGATTTTACGTGGCCACAACCCTCGCCCTTACTTCCTTCGCGATTAAGACACATAATTTGTTCAGTCCGCATGAAGGCCTCCTAACTCATCAGTGCAACATCTCCGTGAACAGAAAAATCAAACAACCACAGAGTTGAAACAACGGCGAGGACTCGACAGCAAAAAACCACTGAAATGCTGGAGCAAAAGAAAACCAACAAATAGACTCAGATGGGCCCGACCAGAGACAGAGCATCAGAGCCTATGCAAAACCAAAGGATCCCCGGGCGCGATCGCATTTTTGGCCCCAGGGCCATTATTTCAACAATCTTGAAAGAGGTCCACTAGATGAAGCTTTACACCAAATATCAAACACTGGGGCCTTCTGGTTTAAGACAAGAAAATTTTAAAGTTTTTCCCTATATAAGTCTATGTAAAACTGGTATACCCCGGCGCGGGGGCATTTTTGGCCCCAGGTCTATAATTTGAACAATCTTGGTAGAGGTCCACTAGATGAAGCTTCATACCGAATATCGAAGACCTGGGCTTTGAGGTTTCAGAGAAGATTTTTAAAGTTTTCATTTAAAAAAGCTATTTTAGCTCCTGTGACCTAGATGTGCAATGGACCGGAACGATTTGAACAACTTCGAAATGGGACTACATAAGAATCATTCCTGTGAAGTTTGGTCAAAATCCGATCTGTGGTTGAGAAGGAGATGTCGTTTGAAGAATTATTTATGACGCACGCACGGACGCACGCACGGACGACGGAGGATGGACGAAAAGTAATCACAAAAGCTCACCTTGTCCCTATGTGACAGGTGAGCGAAAAAGGAGCATGATTTGCACTATGCTGCGCTGTGGAGGCTAATTGGTAAGTCTGATCATGCTGTAAAATAGAAGTGAAGGCAATGATCTGGAATCGATACAATCGACCCACAGTTCCGATCTGAGACACCAAAGGGAAAGAAGTACAAACATGAAACAACAGACCTAATGGAAACATCAATAGCCGAAAGCCAAAAGGAGAGTTACTTTCCCGCAAAATGGCCAATAGGCTATCCAAAATAAAATAATATAAGCAACACAAACACCCAAAGACAAACCATAACAAAAATAAACCGCGAAAGAAGAACCGCCTTGGAACGATCAGTGGAATATGGGGTGGGGCTTAAATCGATTTTACGTGGCCACAATCCTCGCCCTTACTTCCGTCGCGATTTAGACAAATAATTTGTTCAGTCCGCATGAGTGCAACATCTCCGTAAATCACCAGTGCAACATCTCCGTGAACACAAATAATCAAACAACCACAGAGATGAAACAACAGTGAGGACTCGACAGCAAGAAACCACTGAAATGCTCGAGCTAAAGAAAACCAACAGTTGGACTCCGATGGGTCCGACCAAAGGTAGAGCATCAGGCACTAGCCAACATTACCTTGAATTAGATCTCTCTAATTCTCAATAAGTATTTACACTGGAACCGTCATAGAACCGTCATAAGCCTTTTCAAATCTTTTTTTTTTTTTTTTTTCATTTTTCATAACGTTGAATCGATGGTCTAAATACAGTGAATATTATATTGCAACTTATTTACGAAGCTTCTTTATTACCCCCTACAATTTTCTAAAGAAGTTCAGAAATCTTTGAAAAATATTTATTTGTACAAAATAAAACCTAATTGCAGAATGCCATCGTAAAATGTATTTTATCTGATAACAGATCAAATGGAATGCCCGTGTAGGTACTCGTACTTTGATTAAAAATTCCTCTCTAATACAAATACAGAATTTCATTCCAATAATATCTGAGCGAGCTTACTACAAAACTTACAAAACATCTTGAAATCACGCCTTTATAATTTTAACCCCTTTAACCTCACTTTCATGTAGTAAAACTGGGGTTTGCAGGGATATACATTGTTCTTCTTTTTTCTACTCAAAATTATAGCTTGCGCGTACGCGTTAGAACCGCCTCGCAGAGACGGTTCTAACGAGTTCCCACAGTCTACAATATATGTTTTAAGTGCAAATACGAAAAATATCAGATTGCTTAACTGAAAATTTTCATTTTTTGGTGGCAAAATCTTCCAAAACCTTGCATGGGCGTGTTTTTGTAATGACGAGCAGCCAGTCTCGACAGTCTTTGAAACTTTCGGGGACGCGGAATGGTAAAGCGAGCAAGGGGTTGCTGTATTAGCCCTTCCAATCTTATTTCAAATGGTTTTGATGGACACCAGACCGTTTTAGATTTCCAAAAAGACAAATGAAATTCTGTGTGGATTGCTATCTTCAAAGTGGTTCATTTTCTTAAATTAGAGTGTCAATGGCATTGACAAATGGAATACATGTTCTTTGAATTCACAATTTGATAACTGTATCACAGAATTTGAATATTATATTACATTTTGATTTAAATTAAACTTTTGTTCAGTATGACTAATTCATTTTTTTAACAAGATAATGTACTTGTGAGCATGTTCCAAGGAATCGGGCCATTTTAAAAACGTATGGTTTACAACTAATCGAAAATGTTAAAACACACATTGTTTACTTTTCATTTAATAACAATAAACCATTGTATAGTTATTAATGACAGATTCTATCTGTCATCTCTAGCTATCCTGCGTGTTGTAAAGTAGTTCCGGCTTTCTTACGACTTTCTTCCGGCTTTGACCGCCAAAGAAATATGAGTCCGCACAAATATGTAGTCCGGTTAGGCGCAGTTATCAACATTGTACATCTTATAATCGCAATACAAACTTTTGAAGCAGACGACATGACGATTTTATCTTACCTTTCAGAGAATATATTCAGCACTTCATATGAATAAGCTGCATCATGCGAGACTGTATACCTAGATCAATGCGGCATCTGCTTAGACGTTTGCTCAGGTTTTACACTGTTTTCTAACGGTGCTGTCAATATTTAATCCTTAAAGACCAGCCGGTCAGCTGCAGACCAGAATATTAATGGGTTTTCCGACATTCGAGGTCAAGTCTAGGTCAGTTACAGCTAGGTGTATATCAGACTTTGCGAGAAAGGCTGTCCCTTTCAACCCTGGAATATGGTACAGATACCTATGCAAACAGTGTAGGTCCTGTGATATAATTCTAGGTGCCATATTTAGCAGAATGGACGAGCCCAACTTCAGTGATGGAAGAGTACACTCCAGAAACTCAAGGCAGTGAATAAATCAAAGCACTGACAACACTCATGCCGATTGTCTCTAAATTCAGGCTGGTCATGAACGAGGACTTGGACTGATCCGTTTAAACTTAACGGGAGTTTAGTAACTGATGCAAAAATGTAGAGCAAGATCAGCACCGTGTTCTGTGGCGTTTGATCTTAGTCTACATTGTTTGCCAGATCGAACACTTTTTCAAGTGCAGATTTTACAGATAACACTTACATGTAACCAAGACTGACAAACGACCCGGCTATGTTTGGGTTGATTGTTTGGCATTCGACTCGAAGTTACTAATAAACTAGAAAAAGTGTCCATAGGACACGGATGCCCCCGCCAAATGCCATTCATAAATCAGGCTCTACCTGTTACAAAAACTTTAACCTGAGGTTACAGGATCACGTACGTACACAGGTACAGACGGACGTACACATGTACGCACGTACGGAAAACCGAAAAACTATATGCCCCCGGCATCATATGATGCGGGGGCATAAAAAAGCGATTCAGAGCTAACGTCTACGTAACTATCACTGACTTCTCAGAATAACCTTTTTCTTGCAGAAAATAGCCGCAGTGAGATCAGGGTATTCGATAAGACTGAAGAGGGTCATCCTGGAATCATAGGGTGAGCTTGGCAAACAGTGTAGACCAAGTTCGGACGCTGCAGAACGCGCTTCTTATCAAAATCTTCACTATTTGTTTGGAATTTCAGAGTTAAATTAAACAGTTTATTCATTAGCCCAGGACTTTTACCCCAACCTACATCCCACCAACACTTTCGGTGCTTTGATTTTGAAACCAAACGATTGCATGATTACAACACGCTTAGGCACCATGCCCTTATGCTAAAAAGGTTAAATCAATCAACCGTGACGTATGGTTACCAGTCCGGCCACGACCCTGTGTTTTGTATTGTTTGATTTGAGGTTTAACGTCCCCGTCAACACTGTATAGGTCATTTTGGAGACGTTGCTTCCAATTTTGTGGGACTTTTACCCGACACTGAGATGAAATGACATCTCAAGCCCTGCCGCCGCCCAATCAAAACCAATAGGGTTTATATGCATGGACGGTCCGACTCGCACCTCTTTGCCTGGGCAGGCTTAGATCCTCTAAGCAGATTACCAGTACTCGTGTGCGGGTCGGTTTCAGCTCTGCGTGGAAGCATCATGCAGCCCATCTATTTCTTTAAGCCCCGATTGGAGGGGGCCAACGATCCTGTGTACCACCTTCACACCAGCACTGATAGAAACCACATGTTCAGGATCAAACTTTTGATGTGTGATGTAAGGTCGTGCCTAGAAAAGAAGAAATTGTATTTTGTTCTCAAAAAGCATCAAGTGAGAACGTATTACAACATTTTTCATTGAACCCTGGACAGTTAGAGTTAGTGTGTGAGTGTTTGAGTTTTACGTCCCACCAACAGCTAAGGTCATACGGAGACGATACTTCGGTTTAAAGACACATCCGAAAGTCTGGAGAAGTCCGGGATCGATCCTGCGATTCCTGGTTTACAAGGCGAGTAGCATAACCACTACACCACGGAGGCTTCTAATGGACAGTTAGAAGCTGGTCGGAAAGCGGATGGCGTTGACTCTGATTTTGGGTGCCACATGTGTGTGATCTATTTGTCTGTTGGAGCGACATCTTACTATCAACAGAAGACGCTAGTGGACGTCGGCGTAGTGGAAGACCGACGTCAGTACGTCAAGATCGATTCATCCGACAGACGCATATGCGAAGCAGATTTCCAGCGGCATCTGCTACACTGTACCTGTAGATAAACAAAGGGTTTCAACTACCGACTAATAAGCACTGACACTGTTCATTCGCCCTTATGCGATGCACTTTTGAGAGCTAGACGTCCTTGTTGTGACCAAAATTAAGACGTCGACACAGTACGGAACACTTACGCTGGTGCATGAAATACGTACATGTATATTGGCGTCTAAGCGACTCGCGTGATATGCGTTTCAGTGACACATCGCACTTCAGCGTGAATCACGCCGATTGTCGTTTCGGGATGTTTCGACACATAGGTGTAAGGTATGCCGAGGCGACGCGTGCGTAATAAAAGCATGACATATCGGATGGAATAAGCGAAATGGTATGTCGAGCTATTGTAGCTAGCGACATTAAGAACATTCAAGATCATGGCTGAGACGTTGGTTGGTTGGTTGATTTGAGGTTTAACGTCCCCGTCAACACTGTAAAGGTCATTTTGGAGACGTTGCTTCCAATTATGGCTGAGACGTTAACTGAACAGTGAGACGTTACATCAATCAAGTGCGTCGGCCTCACGTGGTTCCATTTATTTGTTTACGCTCAGAATCCGGGATATCTAATCCAGTAGTATTACGCGCGTGTTTATAGTGGTGTTCTTACTCAAAAATGTCTTCAAGCCAATGGAATTCATGTACTGGACTGACCAGCCTTTCTCCTCCGATCTCTTTGTGAAAAATTGAGTATCTTTCACAACCGACCAGACAAAAATGTTACTAATTGCCAGTAGTATTGTTAAAACTTGAATTTTAATGTTTGGTTTTGAAAAAGTAAATAGTTTCTTTCCAAAATTTGAAACATCGAATGGCATTTCATGATACCATCGGTGTATAGACAACTGCAAACATATCAATTTGCAGAACTACTTTTCTAAATTTTAAGATCTTTTTAGAAAGGTTGTCTGTAAGTTTTCACAGTGTTTTGATTTTCTCATAGAATCTGTCATTTCAGTGCCTTTGGTGCTTTGATATTTTATATAGCTATATTTTACATATACGTGTATACTTTATTCTTAGTTTTAACTTGATTTATCATACCACGTCGCATCTGAGAATATAATGACGCCATTAAATGAGCCCCGCCAAGCGAATTTGTGTCTTCGAGCATTCCATCATGACAAATTTTAACTGCGCATGCCCAGCCATTCAGAGGGGCCACGGATATGGCTTTCTGTCTGAAGGTTCCTCTTGATTCACTGCTCGCATAGGCGGTAAGTACCAAAATCGCTTGACGGGACCCTAATAAATTCGGTATGAATATGCAAATTTGTTAGATACGCCCCATAACGTTACATGCATGACGTCCTTAACGACGTCGCGTTTACTAATTGAGGACTAATGACACTTTTGTAAAACAATCACGAATTGAATGCGTTTTAAATGCCGTATGATTAATGGAATCTTCCATTCGTGTTCATGCAGTATTAAATTTATTCAGCTCGTTGGGAAAATGCGATAAAATGTTCGGCAAAGTCTCGCATTTTATCCCTTTTTCACAATTCAACAATACATGATCACTCATGTAAGATCTTCTATATATAACACTGCACATTGTTAAGGTTGAGTAAGAACAATTCAAAATTGACCACTGCCCCTCCTCAAGGAACGCACATCCTTCCCCGTTAGTGTACACTCATTGAAGGAATAAAAAAAAAACAAAAAAAAAAAAAACGGTTTTGGAAAAAAATGGGAAGATCACAGTAGTGTGTGTATGTGTGTGTGTGAATTCGGGTTTAACGTCGCTTTCAACAATTTTTCAGTCATATCACGACGGTGTCTGGTTGCGACAGGGAACTCAATGCTCAATTTTATAGTGCTGCCCCACTGAAGTATCATGTCCCAGACACATTACATGATGCCACACCCAGTCACATTATCCTGACACTGGGTCGACCAGTCCTAGCTCTACCCCGTAAATCTGCGTGCCAAGCAAGGAGCAGCTAGTACCAATCTTAACGACTTTGGTATGTCGGGGCCCGGGATCAAACCCGTGACCTCCAGTTCCCCGGAGCGGGACACTCTACCAACTGAGCTATCGGGGCCGGAAGATCACAGAAGTAGCATCCCTTGTGAACCAAGACAGGAAAGGTCAATAGTATCTGTTTACATGTACCTTAACGTCAAACCAAAATATAAATTGTCTTACATGTAACTCAATTAACCCTTTTTGTACCAAATGGAATCTTCCTCCTTATATATAGGAGCCCATTTCAAAATTAGGGGTGTCAGGTTGTGTTTTCATCAAAACTTATCTGGAAAATGAATGAACCTTTAGCAAACAGTGGAGGCCCTGATCAGACGCCGCGTTCTGCGGCATCTGATCTGGGCGCGCACTGTTTGCAAGGGTACCCGTTTAGGGTTTTCTGGTACTAATTGGGTTAACTGCCTTTTAAGCCAGACCGATCAAATTGCAACAATGTAGTGGCATCAATCGAAATTGTGTTTGTTTTGTTTAATTTGAGGTTTAACGTCGCCGTCAACACTATTTAGGAGACGCTGCTTCCAATTTTGTGGGACTTTTAACCGATACTGATATGAAATGACATCTAAATCCCTGCGGCCCAATGAAACGAGTAGAATTTATATGCATGGATGGGCCAACTTGCACCACTTTGCCTGGGCAGGCTTAGACCGTCTAAGTGGTATACCAGTACTCGTGTGCGGTCGGTTTCAGCTCTGCGTGGAAGCAGTATGCAGCCCAATCCATTTCTTCAAGCCCTATTGGCGGGGGCGACGTCTATCCTCAAGGAAAGCAAATTCTTCCTTGTAAGTGTAGACTCATTGAAGTGATCCACAAAAACCACTCTGTACTGGAAGATCACAGTAGTTGCATCTCTTGTGAACCAAGACAGGAAAGGTCACAGGTATCTTTTTACCTTAACGTCAAGCCAAAATACACATTAACTGCCTTTAAAGCCACAACAATGTTGTAGCGACAATCGAAAGTGTGTAACAACACATATGTACACAGCGAAAACTTTATTCGGCCTACGCATATTGCGCAGGTCGATCAGAGCCTTCGCTTTGCGCAGTATGAATGTACACTATTTTAGAGCTTACTCATGCTTAAAGTGAAGACTGCATCTTGACTGAGCGAGTTCTCAACCCGATTTGAGTCTTTGCTCAAGTGTGCATGTCTGAAGTCACATTTTATTTTGACTGGACGCGACTTTTAAATGACGGTCGGAGATGCGGACAATTACGCAAGTATAGATAGTATCGGTCTGTTTGATAAGACATTTAACCTGCAATTACGGCGTGGAATCAACGTGGTAGTTATTTCAGTATTTCTGCAAAGAAAGCAGCAATTCTGCATTGGATAATTGAAGACACTTTGCCATAGCGAACACGTTTTTATTGACTAACCGATGACGCACGATTTGTGATCTGAAAGGCCCCTGGTGCTGTCAACCGCTTTGGGGTGATTGCTATCCCATAATGAACAAAATACTGGTATGTTGGTTTGATGCAAACTTCCTTATCATCTCCAGGATGGATCCGTATTCAAAACAGTTTCAAAAGTTCCTCGTATATAAAAATGAAACTGTCGATAGAACTAAATATTATGACCTGTATGTTCTATCAATTTATTTCATGAAAGCACCTGTCTGCCTGTTTACTTTTCAATAATTATAAATTATACACAGGGACTGTGCAAGATTTGTGAATGAAAACATCGTAGATTAGTACGCCAAACGTTTACTGACGCTGATATCTATTAATATTTACATTACCAGTGTAAAGTCTAATGTAAACCTATAGAAAACAATTGCGTTCATACTTCCATGAACGCATCGAATCACATGATTTTCAGTGACGTTAAGTGACGTCATTCTAAACCATTGTTCTCTACGGGCGTTGATAACGTCAACGCTGTTCCGCTCTTTGTAGAAAAACAGCGTGTATATGTTTTTCTGCTTTAAAAGTTTGCCCTACAAGCATTTTGTCGCCCAGTGATAAGGGGCAAATAATGTAAATATAAAAAATAAACTTAATTTTTCGCCTTTCATGAGAGTATGAACGACAGTGGGTCGCTAGCAAAGTTTACATGAACCCCTTCGGGGTTCATTTACTTCGCACGCGACCCACTGCGTTCATACTTCCATGAACTGCAGAAAAATAAATTTCATTTCTTAAATAATACACGGTATTAGATCGTTTAAGTTCTCCTTGGTCAAGAACACATTGTAACCATTATTGTGATATTGATATCAATAAAGAGGAATAAAGTTATTTTGGCTTTAGAAAATATATTTATTACATTTCTTCGACAGTCGTCATAAAACTGACTGGATGCGCAGGAGTAGGATTCACCATTGAAGAAATTAATACAATATACTACTCAAATTGTGATAGGGATAACTTTTCATATACCATACTTTGCACTGAAAAGTTAAATTTTCTTGACAGAATTTGTACTCCGTATATTGATAAATATCTTAAGGAGAAACTCATGTGCAATTCAGTACTCATGAAAGTGCACACTTCTCACACTTCGCAAATGAATTCACGCACCCAAAACATCTTGTGTAGCATTGCACTCCAACAGAAAAATCCAACGTGTCAGTGTTCCCTTACTTAGCGTAAAAAGGATTTAATTTGATGTGTGAAACTCTAAAATGCCTAGGGGACAATTAAGAAACCGTCTGAGCCCCGAAGAAATGAATCGTGGCGGCTAAATGTTGGAATCTGGCATCTCTCAACGTCGCGTTGCTTGGATTTTGAATGTGTCTCAGAGCGTGGTTTTCCGAATGTGGAGTCGGCATCTTACCCACGGAAATCCTTCACACAGACACGGCGGGGGTCGAGAAAGGTCTACAACTCAACGTCGGGGCCGTTTCTTGTTGATTCAGTCTCGACGTCAACGGTTCCTGAACGCTACGCGTTTGCATAACGAGCTTAGGGACGGAACTGGAGTACGAATTTCTACATAAACTGTCATAAACGGGCTCCACGAGTTCGGACTTAATGTCATGTTCCACTGACTAGACAGCACGCGCAATACCCGTTGGACTTTGCCAGAACTCACGTCAGGTGGACGGTGCGTGGCTGGACGCCACTACTGTTTACTGATGAGTCCAGATTCTGTCTAGACTTCATTGATAAACGTCACTTAGTGTGGCGAATGTCTAAAAAGCGATTCGATGATTTGAATGTTGCAGAGCATGATCGCTATGGAAAGGGATCATTCATGGTTTGGGCTGGGATAAGCGTGAACGGTAAAACTGACTTGTATGTCGTTGAAAACGGGACGTAATGGCAGTGAGGTACTGTAATGAGATTCTTGATCAGTTTGTGAGACCAAATGCCGATGCTATCGGCCCGGACTTTATTCTGGTGGACGATAATGCCCGCCCCAACCGTTCCAACGTCACTGATGCCTATCTGGAACGCGATTTAATCGTTCGTATGGACTTGCCTGCTCGATCACCGGACTTAAATCCGATTGAGCGTGTGTGGGACATGCTACAGCGTGCTGTTTCAGCCCGGCTTATGCAGCCGAGGACTTAACAGGAGCTCAAAGATGCATTGGTTGCTGAATGAAGGCTGATTCCACAAAGCCGGATACAGACTCTGATTACGAGCATGTGCAGGCGATGTCGTGCTGTAATTTATGTGCGTGGACGCCATACACGATATAAGGCTCGTTTGTCTAAACAAATTTGGAAATTTGTGAAAAATCAGTTGTCCTAATCCCTTCGTGTTGCGGAAAATTTTGTGGGTGCCAAGACGGTTGCTGTTAACACGCTTAAATGCAGTGCAAGTTGACAAAATTAATCACTGGCCTTTGTGAAGGATACGTTTTCTCTCATTATGTATCAAATTTGGATTCAGCTGATTACTTTATCTAAAAATTATTTTGCATTAAAAAAGTGATCCCTTTCAAACTTTGAGTAGTATATTTGCGCAGCGCAGGGGAGCTCAATCAACGAGGAAAGACCTGACTAAAACATCGATGATATAGCTGCGCCGAGAGTAAATATGATCTAAAAAGGTAATCCTTTGGGAGCAGGGAATACAAAACAGAACAGAAAACGGAAGAGTGTACAAGTTGTTCCTGTGCCAGACTAGCTAGTTTCAGCTAACTAGGCCTAATAAGTGACCATCAGATATTTTCAAAATTCTGTAGTGGAATCAGTGATTCAAAAGGACTAGAAATATAACCCACACTATGATGAGGCGATTCTAGCGAGTACCCACAACCTATGTCATGGAGCAGAAATAAGAAAAATAATGTGTACCCCCGTAAACCCTAGTTTTTATCCGCCCGTTTAAAAAAAACGGCACGTATTATGTAATGCACCCCGGAGGCCGTCCGTCTGTAAATTTTCGTTTCCGAATAACTCCTCATACAGTTTACATTCGACCTTACATAGTAAGATCACGATGTGGGGCAGCGCATATTGTTTCGAGGTTACAGTCCACCAAGAAATAACAGAGTTATGCCCCTTTGATTTTGTTTGTAAACTTTTCGTTTCTGGATAACTCCTCCTACATTTTATATCCGATGAAGCTGAAACTTCATATATAGTTAGTCCATGATGTGGGGCAGTACATATTATTTCAAGGTTACGGTCCACCAAAAAATAAAAGAGTTATGCACCTTTTAATAAGTACAACAGACCTTGCACATCTTTCGGCAAATATCGGAAGGACTGATAAAACGTCATCAACGACCCCCAAAATGAAAGCTCAGCATCAACAACCAACAACCAGTTGAACGGATGTTAGAGTTTAATCGAGACAGTTCACAGGATTTCGTTTCATAAAAGACGAATCCCCACCCTTTTGCAATTTAGTGTGATTCGAGTGTCTGTGAAAAAAACATGGTCGAAGAAAAACATTTTAGAGAGGAGTCAATCGAAAAAACGCATACTTTTGTTGAAGACATAAAAATGTGAACACTGAAACAGACACGACGGGAAGAGTCAAACATTTTCACAGTTGCGGACCAAAACCCAATTTTGTGACCTTGGTTACGGGTAAAACACAGTACTGGAACGTTTGGCGGATTCGTCAATATGTAAATATGGCGATCTGTCGTTTATAAACATAGAAACGAGATGTGATAAACATATTATAACATGGTGTTTTGGTTATCGCCCGCAGTATCAACCCTCGACCATTATCAGCCCTCGAGCTAAAGCTCTCGGACTGATAATGGGGTATCGGGTTGATACTGCGGGCGATAACCAAAACCCCAGGTGATAATCTCTAATAATCCACTAATGGATTGAATATGCAAATTTGTAAGATACGCCCCCTTACGTTACATTTACGACGTCCTTAACGACATCGCGTTTACTAATTGAGGACTGATGACAGTTTTGTAAAACAATCACGAATATAATGCGTTTTAAATGCCGTATGATTCAACACTTTTATAGTGCTGCCTCACTGAAGTATCATGTCCCAGACACATTACATGATACCACACCCAGTCACATTATCCTGACACTGGGTCGACCAGTCCTAGCTCTACCCCGTAAATCTGAGTGCCAAGCGAGGAGCAGCTAGTACCATTCTTAACGACTTTGGTAGGTCCCGGCCCGGGATCGAACCCGTGACCTCCCGTTCCCCGGAGCGGACACTCTACCAACTGAGCTACCGGGGCCGGTATATCACAGAAGTAGCATCCCTTGTGAACCAAGACAGGAAAAGTCAATAGTATCTGTTTACATGTACCTTAACGTCAAGCCAAAATATAAATTTCTTACATGTAACTCCCTTAACCCTTTTTGTACCAAATGGAATCGTCCTCCTTATATATAGCAGGAGCCCATTTCAAAATTAGGGGTGTCAGGTTGTGTTTTCATCAAAACTTATCTGGAAAATGAATGAACCTTTAGCAAACAGTAGAGGCCCTGATCAGATGCCGCGTTCTGCGGCGTCTGATCTGGGCGCGCACTGTTTGCCAGGGTACCCGTTTAGGGGTATCTGGTACTAAATGGGTTAACTGCCTTTTAAGCCAGACCGATCAAATTGCAACAATGTAGTGGCGTCAATCGAAAGTGTGTTTGTTGTGTTTGATTTGAGGTTTAACTTCCCCGTCAACACTATTTAGGAGATGTTGCTTCCAATTTTGTGAGACTTTTAACCGATACTAATATGAAATGACATCTAAATCCCTGCCGCCCAATGAAACCAGTAAGGTTTATATGCATGGATGGGCCAACTCGCACCACTTTGCCTGGGCAGCCTTAGACCGTCTAAGTTGTTTACCAGTACTCGGTTGCGGTTTCAGCTCTGCGTGGAAGCATCATGCAGCCCAATCCATTTCTTCAAGCCCTATGGGCGGGGGCGACGTCTATCCTCAAGGAACGCACATTCTTCCTTGTAAATGTTGACTCATTGAAGTGATCCACACAAACCACCCTGTGCTGAAAGATCACAGTAGTTGCATCTTTTTACCTTGACGTCAAGCCAAAATACACATTCTCGTAACTCCCTTAACTGCCCTTTAAGGCAGACCGGCCACATTGCAACAAGGTAGTAGCTTCAGTCGAAAGTGTCTTGTCACCCATATGCCTACAGCGAAGACTTTGACCGGCATGTTGCCCAGGCCGATCAGAGTCTTCGCTGTGTGCACTATGGATGCACACTGCTTACTCATGCTTACTCATGCTTAAACTGAAGACTGCATCTTGACTGAGCGAGTTCTCAACCCGATTTGAGTCTTCGCTTAAGTGCGCATGTCTGAAGTCACATTTTGTTTTGACTGGACGCGGCGCCTTTAATGACGGTCGGAGATGCGGACAATTACGCAAGTATAGATAGTATCGGTCTGTTTGATAGGACATTTAACCTGCAATTACGGTTGGGATCAACTTGGTAGTTATTTCAGTATTTCTGCAAAGAAAAGCAGCAATTTTGCATGGGATAATTGAAGACACTTTGCCGTAGCGAACACGTTTTCATTGACTAACTATAAATTAGCCATTTGTGACCTGAAAGGTCCCTGGTGCTGTCAACCGGTTTTGGGTGATTGCTATCCCATAATGAACAAAATACTGATATTTTGGCTTGATGCAAACTACCTTATCATCGCCAGGATGGATCCGTATTCAAAACAGTTTCAAAAGTTCCTCGTATATAAAAATGAAACTGTCGATATAACTAAATATTATGACCTGTATGTTCTGTCCATTTATTTCATGAAAGCACCTGTCTGCCTGTTTACGTTTCAACAATTATATATTATTATGAATTATACACAGGGGTCACCCCAGTACACGGATTATGAATCAAAACGTCGTAGATTAGTTGGCCATAGCATCTTTTCATAGCTGAGTACTGACGCTGGTTTATTAATACATGAACACACGGTTTTGTTTTTGTTTCTTTGATTTGGGGTTTAACGTCCCCATCAACACTGTAAAGGTCATTTTAGAGACGTTGCTTCCAATTTTGTGGGACTTTTACCCGACATTGAGATGAAATGACATCTCAAGCCCTGTCGCCCAATTAAACCAATAGGGTTTATTAGCATGGACGGTCCGCCTCGCACCGCGGTTCCTGGATAGGCTTAGATCCTCTAAGCGGTTTACCAGTACTAGTGTGCGGGCCGGATTCAGCTCTGCGTGGAAGCATCATGCAGCCTATATATTTCTTCAAGCCCCTATGGGCGGGGGCCCATGAACACACGGTATTGGATCAGTTAAGTTCTCCCTGGTCAATGATACATTGTGCCGTTCATCACGAAAACACGCATACATAATTTTGATCCCCCTTGAACCCGGCTTTTATATAGTAAAATTGGGGTTTACAGGGGCAAAACTTATTTTTCTTATTTCTACTCTTAAATATAGATTGTGGGTACCCACGATCTATATTTTGTGCAGATACGTATAAGAAAAATATCACAATTTGATATCAAAATATCTTTTTTTACAATGCATTTGTATAGGCCTGTTTCCGTAATGAATAAAATGGAATAAAGTTATTTTGGCTTTAGAAAATATATTTATCACATTTCTTCGACAGTCGTCATAAAACTGTCTGGATGCGCAGGAGTAGGATTCCCCACTGAAGAAATCAATACTATTTGCGCATCGCAAGGGAGCTCAGTCAACGATGAAAGACCTGACTAAAACATCGATGACATAGCTGCGCCGAGAGTAAATATGGTCTAAATGCAATCCTTTGGGAGCAGGGACAACAAAACAGAACAGAAAACGGTGGAGTGTACAAGTTGTTTCTGTGCCAGACTAGCTAGTTTCAGCCAACTAGGCCTCATCAGTGATCATCAGATATTTTCAAAATTCTGTAGTGGAATCAGTGATCCAAAAAAGGACTAATAATATAACCCACACGGTGATGAGGCGATTTTAACCAGTACCCACAACCTATGTCATGGAGCAGAAATAAGTAAAATAATGTATACCCCCGTAAACCCCAGCTTTGACTCGCCCGTTTGAAAACAGGACGTATTATGGCGTCCGTCCGTCTATAAATTTTCGTTTCCGGATAACTCCTCACATAGTTTACATCTTGCCAAGCTGACACTTCATACGTTATATCACGATGTGGGGTAGCGCATATTGTTTCGCGGTTACGGTCCACCAAAAAATAATAGAGTTATGCCCCTTTGAGTTTTTTTTTTTGTAAACGTTTCGTTTCCGGATAACTCCTCCTACATTTTACATCCGATCAAGCTGAAACTTCATTTATAGTTAGTCTTTGATGTGGGGCAGCACATACTGTATCAAGGTTACGGTCCACCAAATAATAATAGAGTTAGGTCCCTTTTAAGTAAAAATCATATGAAAAATCATGTAAGATCCTCCAGGTGGTAGCTGAAGAGAGGTCACTGTTCAAAAGAGGTTAGCGTTACTGTTTTCAAGGTTGTGTTGTCCTTGCTGTTTTATGTCAAGGTAGCTTTGTCTTTTTCTGTTTGTGTTCCTGTCAAATATGTTTGTTTATATTGGGGTTTAACGGTCCAGTCAACACTATTTAGATCATTTTAGAGCCGGTCAGTTTACCTATCCACACTTTTCCTGGGCGTGCTTATACGCAAGCAGTTAACCAGTACAGTGCCCATTCTATCGCCAGAAACTGACAACTGCTTGAATCAGCGGAAGGGATCCTGTCAAATATAAAATACACGACTAAAATGTTGAGATAATTTTGTCGTTTCTGACATAACAAGCTTTACAGGTCAGTCCGACGTCACAGTACGTTGGTGTACAAAGTATACTCTCTGACCAGTCACACATTACTTATGTACTCTCACGTACTTTTAAATTAGAAATTCTATAGAAACTGACAAGTGATGGAATTATGTTGACTTCAATTATAGTCCTTCCCATACCACGCCGGCCTTTGTTGTCAATTAGCGGCAGAAAATTCTGAAACAAGACAAGCCAACCGCTACGTGGCAATCTTTATTCTAGCACAGCTCGCCAGTACGCACTGTAGGCCTACACGAAGTTTAAAAGAACAAAACATTAAAACACCGACAGCACTGGTGGGTCGATTGTTAACTGTTACAACGACAATTTCAATGAAACTAATCCTTAGCTCAAGATGAGATGATATTCAAGAATAGTGTAATTATTTAACACGCAGTAATTAAGGGGAAAAATCCATTATTACTTATTAGACTACTCCTTATTTGGTATTCTTCACTATACAGCGGCAGATTGTAAGGGAACGAATATTGCAATTATAGCGAGGGTTCTCTGTATACTTTAAGCAGAAATGTGGACGTTATATTCGTACACCTGTTATTATAATGACATATGAGCCCCGCCAAGCGAATTTGTATCTTCGAGCATTCCGTCATGACAAATTGTAACTGCGCATGCCCAGCCATTCAGAGGGGCCAGGGATATGGCTTTCTGTCTAAAGGTTCCTCTTGATTCACTGCTTGAATGAGCGAGCAGCGAAGGTTCTGGCGAGACTGCGCGGATGCGCAGGCTCGCCTGAACCTTCACTGCTCGCATAGGCGATAAGTACCAAAATCGCTTGACGGGGCCCATATAGAGAACGGTGGGCCCGGTTTGCAAGGGTGTACGCTATAGTTGTTTTCCATCTGTTGACGAACATTGTTGTTTAGAACGAACATCAGTAACCTACGTTTGATGCGAAAGGCTGATAAGCCCTGCATCATGCTCCGCCATTGAGCTTACACCAAACAAGTGCCATAACACTGTTTATAAAAGCGCTTCAAGCACTGCATCATGGCCCGCCACTGCGTTTACATCTAGTAAGTGCATGGTATAATCTTTGAAGATTGACCTGTCTGGTATGACGCATCACTTTCCTGTAAGGCTGACACGATTAATCGTATAATCGATTAATCGATCGATAAATTCCACAAAACTGATTGTCATTTATGATTTGCTTTTAATCGATTACTTGATAGGTACAATTCACTACTTAAAAGCTATGCTTAAAATAGCTGGATGAGTGGCAAACAGTGCAGACCCTGATGAGACGCCGCATTATGCGGCGTCTCATCTGGGTATACACTATTTGCTCAGGCCTGTCTGTTCAAATACACATGGCAAAGTACAGTATATGGTAGGAGTCATGCTCAGACAGAAAGCCAGACAGGTAAAATTAAGACCAAATCTTCAGTGATCACTAATCGATTATCGATCGCAATGACATGAATGATAACCGATTATCTTTTCAGCTCCGATTAGCCAGCCCTACTTTCCTGCACAGGATAGATATTAATACCTAACAAGCTGACACTATGCAATTTTAGCCAATTTGCAAGAAAGTAAACTTGTCTTATGTGTGCAATGCAGCTATGTATGTTCTACAATCTTAAACAGAAAAAAAATGTTTTACCAAACACTCAAACATATTTCCCTACATGGAAGATATCCAGAATCCACCTATTTGACAGGTCAATGCAGAGCGACACATGTACCTGATGACGACATTGAAAGTGCCATAACAGTCAAAATTTAATTCAAAGTGACGGTGCATTAGTATTTCTCTAAATAAAGTTGACATGAATATATGACTGAGATGAACAGAGGGCCATAACTCTAAGAGTGAGCAAGCCAGAAAGTCCTCAAATCCCCGCATGGTGTTTCACATTCGCCTGAAATTTACTGAAAACCAGTGCTTCAGCTGAAGTGCACGACCCGCCGGATGCTTTTAGCTTTATGAGTGTTACCATATATTGGTATGGCGTCCATTTTGGTCATGTGACCTAGACCTATAACGGTTCCTCCAATAATCGTAAGGAGCAAAAATATATCTTATACTTTAGTACTGTATTCTGAATCGTTTGCAGTATAAAATGCATTCTCACTTTTCCAATACAAAAGCATATGTGCCAAAGTTTGACCTAGGCACAAAGAAGGTCAAGGTCAACCCAGGGTCACCATTTTAGCAATTTATGATGGGCCTACGTCCCAGATGCTATTTATCAAGTTTCGTGGAAATCTGCCTAGTGGTTCTGGAGAAGACTCTTTTTGAAGGGTTTTTACCATATATGGCTTGGCGGCCATTTTGGTCATGTGACCTGGACCCCATGAGCAAATATTGGTTTCCCCCATCCCATAGAGGCTCCATTTGAAATTTGACTTCAATCGGCCCATCGGTTTCCGAGGAGAAGCAGTTCGAAAATTTTCACATTTTTCGCCTGGGCGAGGCTATACTAAATGGAATGTAATATTTCGCAAGTTCATTGGTTAGACCTCATTGATATCTATCAGTATGCCATAAATTGTTTAAATATTCCAAGCGGTTAAGTCACTATCACAAATTTTCACAAACGGGTTACGGACGGACAGACTGACAGAATGACAGAATGACACGGTGATTTTAGGGCACTCTTAGAAAATCAACCGACTTCAGTCGGTCGCTTTTTCTGCGGGTCTTGCAATATCTCAGAACCTTTTTCTATTTACAGACTGCAATGTAGATACAAGTATATCACAGAAACCGTTATTTTTTATGTTCAATGAGTCATAGCTATAAAAATAACCAAAAATTCTTGTGTTTTACATGTCATCTTTTTAAAGGCTTTTTAAGAAAATCCCTGAAACCGTTCTCAGGTTATAGAAAGGGCACCAATGTATGCCTTGGATCACCGTGTACAATGTTTAAAGGGCGGTAACTCCACAAGCAGGTAATTCGGAGTTGTGGTTCTTTTGTTCTGCATATTATATCATGGTGATGTGCAGTTGCATAAATTTTCAAGAACTATCTGAAACAGTTTGCGAGGATTGTGGCCACGTAAAATCGATTTAAGCCCCCCCCCCCCCCCCCTGTGGAATTCTTTCCACTGACCCTTCTGTGGCGGTTTATTTATGTTGTTATTTGTTACTACTCACTGTGTGTATCACTTGTGTCATTTTATTTTGAATGGCCATTTGGCCATTTTATGGGAAAGTAACTGTCCTTATGGCCATCCTTTGTTTAGGTTTCCATTATGGTCTGGTCGCTTCATGTTTGTGTTTCTTTCCCTTTGGTGTCTTTGATGGGTGGAGTAAGTTAATTGTATCGATTCCTGATCTTTGTTTTACTTCTACTTCAAGTTACAAAGCCGACACAAATATATTACAGGCATCACGTTTTTCAATGTTCAAAGGACAATAAGGGTTCCGCCCACCGGGGCGTGGAGAAACAGATTGAGATTGGGGCTGCATGATGCTTCAACCCAAAGCTGAAAACAACTGCACTTGAGTACCCGTAAACGCTTAGGAGTTCTAAGCCTGCCCAGGCTAAATGGAGCGAGTCGGACCTCAATGCATATAAACACTATTGGTTTCATTGGGCGACAGGGCTGTCATTTCATCTTAGTTTTGGGTAAAAGTCCCACAAAATCGGACGCAACGTCTCCAAAATGACCTAAATAGTGTTTATGACATTGACGTTAAATCGTATATCAAACAATCAAAGGGCGATAACTCCAGAAGTACGTTAGCCAGTGTTCTGCAACTTGACTCATTATGCTATATATTTATGTTGAGTTTCATCAAAATACCTGAAATGGTTTCCAACTTACAGAGCAGACACAAGTCAAATTTTAGATAATGGCTATTTTCAATATTTAATCAATATGTGAGTTATTGCCCTTTGACTATTGAACATAGCCGTTTCTTCCATGTACTCGTGTCCGCTCTTTAAAGTTGAAACCGTTCGAGATATTTTATGATTTTTTTAACCAATGTAAAGCACCATGATACAACGTGCAGAAAACAAGAACCGTAATTCTGGTTAACCTAGTTTTGGAGTGATGGCCCTTTGAGCATAGTAAATATTGAAAATAGCATTTTCTAAAATTTGACTTTGTCCGCACTGAATATTGTGAACCATTTCAGATGTTTTGATGAAATTTTACATAAATGAGGCGAGTTACAGAACATTGGATAACCAGTTACATATGTTCTGCATCTCGTCTTTTGTATCAAGTTCCATGAAATATCCCTAACGGTGTCAGAGTTATGGAACGGACGAGTACATGATAGTAATGCCTATGTTAAATGTAAATCAGAGTTACGGTTTATATGTTCTGCACGTCACGTCATCTCATGGTGCTTTACATATTTGTGAAATTTCATGAAAATATCTCTAGCACATCAGGAAAACATGCCTATGTAATTCTGACCCCTTCGAACCGCACTATTATACAGTAAAACTAGGGTTTACAGGGGTAAACCTTATTTTCCATATTACTGCTCTAAAATATAAATTGTAGGTATTCGTTAGAACCGCCTCGATGAGGCGGTTCTGACGTGTACCCACGATCTATATTTTGAGTAGAAATAAAAAAAAATGTTACAATTTTTCATCTAAAAATTTTCATTTTTTCGGCCGTAAGATTTACAATGTATTCTAATAGGCCAGTTTTCGTACATTGTAATGAGTATCAGAGTTATGGAGAGCACACGGACTCATAACATAACATATTCTAACACAGCGCGCCTATATAGGCAATGGAAAATAACTGTGTTTTATTCTGCAACAAATCACAGCTCGGAAGAGCGTGACGAGTGACGTCATTAAAATTCCCGATTAATGACGTCACTAGTCGATTTCCTTGATGTTAGACGGTGTAACGTCATATTCTCGCATCGGAAACGTAAGAAAAGGATATAAATGCATGTGGTCTAGTCAATAATTTCAGCGGGATTTCTTATAACAATGGCGAAAGGTTGTGAGATTTTGAAGGAAACAACATTACTGCCGATTTTCAGCGTGTTAGAATCGAAATAGATCAGCCCTTGTCTGTGATTTGTTGAGTAATAAATCACAGTTTGTCGGTCAGTTGTAAGTAGACAAATCACGCGCGCTACGCGCTCGTGATTTGTCTACTTTACAACTGACCTCCAAACTGTGATTTATTACTCAACAAATCACAGCTAGAGCTGATCTATTTCTTAAATAAAATCGTATAGAAATGATGACGTTAACACGTCTTTATAGTGCCTGTGTGGGGTGTGCTATGAAAATGTGTAATGGAATTCATCACGAAAATACGCCTATATAATTTTGACCCCCTTGAATCCCACTTTTATATAATAATTCTTGGGTTTGCAGGGGTAAACCTTATTTTCCTTATTTTTGCTCTAAAATATAGATTGTAGGTATTCGTTAGAACCGCCTCGATGAGGCGGTTCTAACGTGTACCCACGATCTATATTTTGGGCAGAAATAAGAAAAATATTACAATCTTTCATCTTAAAATTTTCATTTTTTTTTTCGGTGGTAAGATTTACCATGTATTTGAATAGGCCAGTTTTCGTACATTGTAATGAGTATCAGAGTTATGGAGCGCACACGGACTCGTGAGGCACATACGGACGGACAGATGGACGGACACTCAGAACTTCGGAGGGTATAGCATAATAAAATCGTATAGAAATGATGATGTTAAGTCGTCTTTATAGTGCATGTGTGGGGTGTGCTATGAAAATGTGTAATGGAATTCATCACGAAAACACGCCTATATAATTTTGACCCCCTTGAACCCCACTTTTATATAATAAACCTGGGGTTTGCAGGGGTAAACCTTATTTTTTCTAATTTCTGCTCTAAAATATAGATTGTGGGTGCCAGTTAGAACCGCCTCGATGAGGCGGTTCTAACGTGTACCCACGATCTATATTTTGAGCAGAAATAAGAAAAATGTTACATTTGTTCATCTTAAAATTTTCATTTTTTCGGCGGTAAGATTTACAATGTATTTGTATAGGCCAGTTTTCGTAATGCGTATCAAAGTTATAGAGCGGACATGGACTCAGGGGGCACCTACGGACGGACGGACACGCAAAACTTCGGAGGGTATAACATAATAAATATTGTATAGAAATGATGACATTGAGACGTCTTTTTACTGCACGTGTGGGTGTGCTATGAAAATGTGTAATGGATTATGGTCGAATATGGTTTTATTCTTTTAACCCTTCCTTTCCTGGTTTTCTGGATGGGAGTTTTCATACTTAAGTTTGGACACGCTCATTGCTGTTAGTTAAGGCCGGATAACGAACACCCCCATAAACCCCGTTTCATACAGCGAAAACTGGGGTTCGCCGGTATATACATTATCTTTCTTACTTCTGCTCCAAGATATAGGTTGTTGGTACTCGTTCAAACCGCCTCAGCATCACGTGAACAAGTCCGTGAAATGAGAACCCCTAAACTCACATTATGTAGTGAAAATGGGGTTCAAGGGATATACATTATTTTCTTATTTCTACTCCAATGAGGCAGTTCTAACGAGAACCCATAACATATAATTGCAGTATTAGTAAGAAAAAGACCATTTTTCCGGACTTGTGAAAAACTGCACCATTACGCAAACACGCCGATACAAATGGCTAACAATACTTTGCGGAACGGAACGGAACGGAACGGAACAACTTCAGGGGCACACCACAGGGTATACTGATAGAATTAATATACTTATTTTAGTAAATGTTTTTTGAAAATATTTAGGCTTATTATCGATTACAAGTTTGTTTTCTTCAACATCTAACTGTTTTTGAGTTGTTTTTATATAAAAATAGTTTGTGATTTGCCATTTCTGAACTTTGTTCCGTTCCGTTCCGCAAAGTATAGTTATCCACACTGATAACTATATTTAACGGAACGGAACGGAACGGAACAAGATTTTCCAGAATCAAAGTACAGGCAATGTTCCGGAATCGATACACTTACCTCACACCTCCCATCAGTGACGCCAACGGGAAAGAAACACGAAGATGAAGTGACTATACCCTAATGAAAACATCCCTAGCGGATAGCCGAAATGGCAGTTACTTTCCCACAAAATGACCAAAGGGTTATCCAAACACAAATCACAACAACGACAGAACTTGAGAACCGCCCCGGAACGGTAAGCAAAAAGTACTTCAAAAGTATTTGACCTAGCCCCATGAAACTTCGCACACTTATTCACCATCACAAGGGCTACATTCTGACCAAGGGCAATAACCCGGTTGTAAACACAGCTGTTTCTCATGAATAATTACGTGGGGGTAAACTCCAGACTACTCCAGATAAAGAATTAGAGCAAAATTGCAGCAGCTCAGTGAGTTAAACAACAACGCATTACGCAAACACGCCTGTATACAAATACATTGTCAATTTTACCGCCGAAAATACGAACATTTTGAGATGAAAAATTGCGATATTTTTCTTATTTCTGCTCAAAATATAGATTGTTGGTACCCGCTAGAACCGCCTCGATGAGGCGGTTTTAACGAGTACCTACAATCTATATTTTTGAGCAGAAATAAGAAAAATAAGGTATACGCCTGTAAACCCCAGTTTTACATATAAAAGTAGGGTTGGAGGGGGTCAAAATTATATAGGCGTGTTTTCGTGATGGGTGAGCCGCTATTGCATGGTAGGATACTCATAGCATCAAAACAAGAAAAGCATAGAATTTCAAAATATCCTAACAGATTAAAGATATTTACTTACTGAGCCGCTATTGCATGGTAGGATACTCATAGCATCAAAACAAGAAAAGCATAGAATTTCAAAATATCCTAACAGATTGAAGATATTTAGAGCTTGCATGATTTCATATAAAAAACATGTTCTTCCACATTAGGCTTACTGTCCAAATGGATTTGCTTACAAGTTTGTTCTCTTCAACATCTAGTTGATTTTGAGTTGTTTTTATATAAGAATAGGTTGTGATTTGCCATTTATGAACCTTGTTCCGTTCCGTTCCGCAAAGTATAGTTATCCACACTGATAACTATATTTAACGGAACGGAATGGAACGGAACAAGATTATCCAGAATCAAAGTACAGGCAATGTTCCGGAATCGATACACTTACCTCACACCTCCCATCAGTGACGCCACTGGGAAAGAAACACGAAGATTTAGTGACTATACCCTGATGAAAACATCCCTAGCGGATAGCCGAAATGGCAGTTACTTTCCCACAAAATGACCAAAGGGTTATCCAAGCACAAATCACAACAACGACAGAACTTGAGAACCGCCCCGGAACGGTAAGCAAAAAGTACTTCAAAAGTATTTGACCTAGCCCCATGAAACTTCGCACACTTATTCACCATCACAAGGGCTACATTCTGACCAAGGGCAATAACCCGGTTGTCATTTGTGGCTGAATTATCTCCCCTTGAAATTTTGCAAAAACTCAGAAATTGGCTCCCACGGGGGCATTGGTCACCTATAGACAACATTCTACTGAACAGGTAAACACAGCTGTTTCTCATGAATAATTACGTGGGGGTAAACTCCAGACTACTCCAGATAAAGAATTAGAGCAAAATTGCAGCAGCTCAGTGAGTTAAACAACAACGCATTACGAAAACACGCCTGAATACAAATACATTGTCAATTTTACCGCCGAAAATACGAACATTTTGAGATGAAAAATTGCGATATTTTTCTTATTTCTGCTCAAAATATAGATTGTTGGTACCCGCTAGAACCGCCTCGATGAGGCGGTTCTAACGAGTACCTACAATATATATTTTTTAGAAGAAATAAGAAAAATGAGGTATACGCCTGTAAACCCCAGTTTTACATATAAAAGTAGGGTTGGAGGGGGTCAAAATTATATAGGCGTGTTTTCGTGATGGGTGAGCCGCTATTGCATGGTAGGATACTCATAGCATCAAAACAAGAAAAGCATAGAATTTCAAAATATCCTAACAGATTAAAGATATTTAGAGCTTGCATGATTTCATATAAAAAACATGTTCTTCCACATTAGGCTTACTAAAGTAAGGGCGGGGATTGTGGCCACGTAAAATCGATTTAAGCCCCCCAGTGGAAATCTTCCACTGACCGTTCCAAGGCGGCTCTTCTGTGGCGATTTATTTATGTTGTTGTTTGTTACTTACTGTGTTTATCACTTGTGTCTTTTGGTTTTGGATGGCCATGTGGCCATTTTGTGGGAAAGTAACTGTCCTTATGGCCTTCCTTTGTTTAGGTTTCCATTATGGTCTGGTCGCTTAATGTTTGTATTTCTTTCCCTTTGGTGTCTTTTATGGGTGGAGTAAGTTAATTGTATCAATTCCTGATCTTTGTTTTACTTCTACTTTACTGTCCAAATGGATTTGCTTACAAGTTTGTTCTCTTCAACATCTAGTTGTTTTTGAGTTGTTTTTATATAAGAATAGGTTGTGATTTGCCACTTCTGAACTTTGTTCCGTTCCGTTCCGCAAAGTATAGTTATCCACACTGATAACTATATTTAACGGAACGGAACGGAACGGAACAAGATTATCCAGAATCAAAGTACAGGCAATGTTCCGGAATCGATACACTTACCTCACATCTCCCATCAGTGACGCCAACGGGAAAGAAACACGAAGATGAAGTGACTATACCCTGATGAAAACATCCCTAGCGGATAGCCGAAATGGCAGTTACTTTCCCACAAAATGACTCAGAAATTGGCTCCCACGGGGGCATTGGTCACCTATAGACAACATTCTACTGAACAGGTAAACACAGCTGTTTCTCATGAATAATTAAGTGGGGGTAAACTCCAGACTACTCCAGATAAAGAATTAGAGCAAAATTGCAGCAGCTCAGTGAGTTAAACAACAACGCATTACGAAAACACGCCTGTATACAAATACATTGTCAATTTTACCGCCGAAAATACGAACATTTTGAGATGAAAAATTGCGATATTTTTCTTATTTCTGCTCAAAATATAGATTGTTGGTACCCGCTAGAACCGCCTCGATGAGGCGGTTCTAACGAGTACCTACAATCTATATTTTTTGAGCAGAAATAATAAAAATAAGGTATACGCCTGTAAACCCCAGTTTTACATATAAAAGTAGGGTTGGAGGGGGTCAAAATTATATAGGCGTGTTTTCGTGATGGGTGAGCCGCTATTGCATGGTAGGATACTCATAGCATCAAAACAAGAAAAGCATAGAATTTCAAAATATCCTAACAGATTAAAGATATTTAGAGCTTGCAGGATTTCATATAAAAAAAACATGTTCTTCCACATTAGGCTTACTGTCCAAATGGATTTGCTTACTAGTCTGTTCTCTTCAACATCTAGTTGTTTTTGAGTTGTTTTTGTATAAGAATAGGTTGTGATTTGCCATTATTGAACTTTGTTCCGTTCCGTTCCGCAAAGTATAGTTATCCACACTGATAACTATATTTAACGGAACGGAACGGAACGGAACAAGATTATCCAGAATCAAAGTACAGGCAATGTTCCGGAATCGATACATCTACCTCACACCTCCCATCAGTGACGCCAACGGGAAAGAAGCACGAAGATGAAGTGACTATACCCTGATGAAAACATCCCTAGCGGATAGCCGAAATGGCAGTTACTTTCCCACAAAATGACCAAACGGTTATCCAAACACAAACCACAACAACGACAGAACTTGAGAACCGCCCCGGCACGGTATGCAAAAAGTACTTCAAAAGTATTTGACCTAGCCCCATGAAACTTCACACACTTATTCACCATCACAAGGGCTACATTCTGACCAAGGGCAATAACCCGGTTGTCATTTGTGGCTGAATTATCTCCCCTTGAAATTTTGCAAAAACTCAGAAATTGGCTCCCACGGGGGCATTGGTCACCTATAGACAACATTCTACTGAACAGGTTAACACAGCTGTTTCTCATGAATAATTACGTGGGGGTAAACTCCAGACTACTCCAGATAAAGAATTAGAGCAAAATTGCAGCAGCTCAGTGAGTTAAACAACAACGCATTACGACAACACGCCTGTATACAAATACATTGTCAATTTTACCACCGAAAATATGAACATTTTGAGATGAAAAATTGCGATATTTTTCTTATTTCTGCTCAAAATATAGATTGTTGGTACCCGTTAGAACCGCCTCGATGAGGCGGTTCTAACGAGTACCTACAATCTATATTTTTGAGCAGGTATAAGAAAAATAAGTTATACGCCTGTTAACCCCAGTTTTACATATAAAAAAGGGGTTGGAGGGGGGTCAAAATTATATAGGCGTGTTTTCGTGATGGGTGAGCCGCTATTGCATGGTAGGATACTCATAGCATCAAAACAAGAAAAGCATAGAATTTCAAAATATCCTAACAGATTAAAGATATTTAGAGCTTGCATGATTTCATGTAAAATACATGTTCTTCCACATTAGGCTTACTGTCCAACTGGATTTGTTGTAATCTTGTTACAAAGACAGTACATACACATGACACTTAAACAACATTGCTACACCTTCATTGCAATGCAAGGACATTGCATCGATGATCATACGATGTTGCCTACTCACTGTGTGCCTGCTGGGTATCATTCATCAATGTCGATGCAATGTTTGTCAAAGGAAAGAAGTGTGTAATATATATAGGCCTCGTAGTTTTCAGGCATTTGCAGGATTTCAGGCTTTTTTTCTTGATTTTAGATTTTTTCTTTCTTCTTTGACTTATCCTGCTGAATTAATTTATTTAACCACCTCCATTTCTGACTATCAGCCAAGAAAATTACTTGATATCATGCAGTCAGTCAATTTACAAACTGCATTACATTGTAGATCCTGAGCAGATGGATTCTTCAGAAGCCATCTGCAACACGATGTAGATTCAGAAGCCATCTGATCTGGATAAACACTGTTTGCAAAGGTAATGGTTTTCGTGTTGAGGAGGTTAACCCTTTTTGTACCGGAAACCCCAAAAATGGTACCCGGGCAAACAGTGCCGGCCCAGATCAGACGCCGCCGCAGAATGCGGCATCTGATCAGGGCCTCCACTGTTTCAGCCATTTTCCAGATCAATTTTGAAGAAAGCACAACCTGACACCCCTAAATTTTAAAATGGACTCCTGCTTTATAAGGAGGAAGATTCCATTTGGTACCTAAAGGGTGAAAGATTAATTCTGCAAAATCAGACATTTCAGGCATGGAAGAGCTAGATCAGTATCAAGCTTGATACAGCACTAATGAATAAATTAACAGAAAGGCATTATAAAGCTCACATGTATGCTTTTTCCAGTTTTGAGAACGATGAGATATGTGTGGTACCAAACTCTGTCTCCGACTGAGTAAACCATCAGCAATTAAATATAGCCCTCCACTTATCGCAGGTCATGTACATGTTGGTCTTTGAAATACTCATAGCCTTCCTAAGAATTACAGGCCGGCCTCGTAAGCTCAGAAGTATGCGCGTCTGACAGGTTTATGCTGGGGTCGGCAACATTCCTTCGTGGAGATTAATCATGAAATCTTTTCTACGGTCATTCTTTCCCACCCGCTGATTCAAGAAGGGCAGTTGTCAGTTTCTGGCGAAATAATGTGCACTGTACTGGCTAGCGGCTTACGTATAAGCCTGTCCAGGAGAAGTGTGTATAGGTAAACTGACCGGCTAAAAATGACTAAAATAATGTTTGTTGACTGGGCTGTTAAACTCCAATACAAACAAATCCAAAGACTTACAAGATTTTGTTTGTTTTGAGGTTTTACATCCCCCGTCAACACTATTTATGTCATTTTGGAGACTTAATTACTTCCAATTGAGATGAAATTACAGCTCAAGTTCCTCTACCCGAGCAAACCAATATGGTTTATGCAGTGGCCGTAAAGTCTCCCTGTCCTTCATCATAGTTTGGCTCATTGATTCCATTGTGAATTTTGAAAATATCTGAGGATCTCTGATGAGGTCTAACTGACCGAAACTAGCTAGTCTAGCCCAGAAATTCTTGTATGTTGTATACTTTTCAGTTCTGTGGTGTGCACGCCTTCCTTCCAAAGGGAAAACTTTTCACAGAAAAATTATATGTGGGGATGGTCCGACTCGCATCGGAAGTGGCCTGGGCAGACTCAAACTTAAGAGGTTTTACCAGTACTTGTGTGATTCCGGTTTCAGCTCTGCGTGAAAGCACCATGCAGCCCTATCTATTTTTCTAAGTACAGATCAGCGAGAGCCCCTTATAAGATTTGAATTTAGGGTTTCTACCGTTAGCAAAATAGTTATATGTCACGACAGTCAATGTCTAGCAAAAGTTTCCGGTTGCTCAGTCATGATGTGTTCTATTTAAATATTCAATGTTCACCATTTCCTTGAATACTAGTGGACTCTTCCACTGCTATAAGATGGACTTCATTTGTCATTTAAGGGGTGAAAGGCCTTTTTTCGTTCTTATTATATTTTTGACCGAAATGGTGCAGGCCCTGATCCGACGCCCTGTTGTGCGGCATCTGATCTGGGCCTGCACTGTTTGCAGAATACCCTTTTCCTACATGCAATTGGTTAAGCAACTCTGTCAGATAGCTAGGTCCTCATGCATAGTCTGGCGGAATTATCAACATAATATAATATTTCGTAACAAGTGCCTACACCATCAACAATGTTTGAATTTCCTTTTATTAAAAATGAACTTGATTCTTAATGTTACACATTACTTTTGACAGAAAAAAAGCTGCTGTTTTGTGTAAACTCTAAGGCTTATCAGTGCTTTGTTTGCATTTACAACCCGATTGCTAGTGTAAGGCAGCTGTGCTTTTAATAGAAGCACAGAATATTGTCTATAGTGAAAGCCCTTGTTTCATTTCTTCTTACTGTTTCTGTAAATATATAGTTGTCGATTAAGGC
The DNA here is from genome assembly GCA_963580285.1 of Lucinisca nassula. Taxonomy (NCBI): domain Eukaryota; kingdom Metazoa; phylum Mollusca; class Bivalvia; order Lucinida; family Lucinidae; genus Lucinisca; species Lucinisca nassula. The sequence continues at coordinate 17,152,283 of OY757018.1, forward strand.
CAGGGTATAAATATAAAATTAATATATACTTAGTCAAAAAAGTAACTATACCAACTTTCGGGTGAAACTCACTAGATATCTGGCAGCTATTGAGCTAAATTTGGCTGCAGACATTTAAATCGGACGTTTAGCTAGAGAGTGCTCAAACTTGCATTTGTCAATACCTTTCTGCTCCAGAGTTGTCTTCCAATATAAGCCTAGAAAGATTTTGGTAGAATATGGACATTGCGCATGCGCAGAAAGTTATTTTTTGTCTAAGATGGAAGACAATATTCTCTGAACATCGGATAACACTCTACTTTTACAATATCTCATAATCTCGCATTATAAGCGAGGTTTTAATTTGTGAAATTCTCAAATTATCTCCCTTGCAATTAAAAATATAGCAATTTTCGAACTGCTGTAATTTTTTTTCCTGTCAATCAATTTATGCCACTTTTTCAAAAAACGCTTTGTGTCCACCATTGCTTTCCATCATGATGGTAAAAATACAGAAAATTCATGTAGCATGTAGCACTATCGATTGCGATTCTCTATGGAGTTCCCATTGAAAGCAACATTTGCACACAACTTCTAAGAATTGGAGGTCAATATGTGATAGCCTGTTTCTCGTAGCTGATGCAACTAAAGTTCCAAATCTTTTGTGAGTAGACGCAAATGGTATCTAACGAAATGTCACATGTATCAAGTTTTAGAAATGTAGGGTACAGGGAAATTTTGTGATGTTAAATCATAGCATGTTTTAATGATTTTTTTCTGCGAAAATGACACAGTGACCCCTTGGGTGTTTAAAGCAATAGTCTAAGATGATGTGTTTACGAAAACAAAAACGAATGGTGCTTTTGCACGGAAAAATGAGTCTTCTTATCAAAACATAACAAACTTTGTGTAGTTTTTATCTGTAGTAGCTATAGTAACAGAAGCAATTTTAGGTATAGGAACTTTTTTGACTGAGTATATTTATTTAAGTCCACTGTCTTTGAGAATATTTAGGCTTATTTTCGATTACATATCTATCCTCTTGAACATCTGACTGTTTTTGAGTTGTTTTTAAGTAAGAATTTTGTGTGATTTGTCATTTCTAAACTTTGTTCCGTTCCGTTCCGCAAAGTATAATTATCCACACTGATAATTATATTTAACGGAACGGAACGGAACAAGATTATCCAGACCTGCTTTCAGCTTCAAGCAAGTAATTATCATGAGCCCTAGCGGCATCTCAATTATACACTAAAAATTCTACTTAAGGATTGTTTTGCAATATAGGAATGAATGGAAGGGATGAAGAATATAAATACTGGGTAAATACAAAATTACCATGTTTATTTTAGTCCATTGTTTTGGAGAATATTTAGTCTATTATAACAAGTTTATACTCATGAACATCTGACTGTTTTGAGTTGTTTTTAAGTAAGAATAGTTTGTGATATGCCATTTCTAATCTTTGTTCCGTTTCGTTCCGCAAAGTATAATTATCCACACTGTTAATTATATTTAACGAAACGGAACAGAACGGAACAAGATTATCCAGACCTGCATTCGGCTTCAAGCGCGTTATTTTCATAAGCCCTAGCAGCATCTCAATTACATTACGAAAACACGCCTATACAAATATATTGTAAATTTTACTGTGAAAAAAAAAAAAAACATTTTAAGATGAAAAATATTATATTTGCCTTATTTTTACTCCAAACATAGGTTGTGGGTGCTCATTAGAACCGCCTAAATGAGGCTGTTCTAACGAGAATGCACAAGCTATGTCTTGGAGCAGAAAGTAGAAAAATAATGTATTCCCCTGTAAACCCTAGTTTTAATACATAAAAGTGGGGTTCAAGGGGGTCAGAATTATATAGGCGTGTTTTCGTGATGTATACTTAAGACTCTACTTAAGGATTGTTTTGTAATATAGGAATGAATGGAAGGGATACAGAAAGCGGAACTATTTTCTTAATGTTTCTAAAATATAAAGTTGTCAATTAAGGTCTGGGTATATATTTATTTTAGTCCACTGTTTTGGAGGATATTTAGGCTTAATATCGATAACTAGTTTATATCCTCTTGAACGTCCAGCTGTTTTTGTGTTTTTATTTAAATCAGAAGAAGTGTTTGTGATTTGCAATTTGTGTTCCGTTCCGTTCCGCAAAGTATAATTATCCACACTGATAATTGTATTTAACGGAACGGAACGGAACAACATTATCCAGACCTCCTTTCAGCTTCACTGTTATCCTGAGCCCTAGCAGCATCTCAATTATATACTACAGAGTCTACTCATGGATTTATTTATTTTTTTTTTTTTTGGTTTTGGCTTTACGGCCCTTTCAAGATTATTTCACTCATATCGAGCCGATCGTTAATCAGAGGTGGGCGAAAACCGGATTACCCGGAGAAAAAACACCTGACCTTCCGTTGCAGAACTTGGCGTCACACATGTGACCCGAGCGAGGCTCGAACCACATCGGTGAGAGACCTAATGATCAAGAGTCAGCGCTCTTAACCACTAGGCCACGGAGGCCCGTCTACTTAAGGATTGTTTTGCAACATAGGAATGGATAGAAAGGATGAAGAATAAGTAGAACACTTTTTTGGGGAGTTGGGGGGGGATTGTTTTACAATCGACCCTCAATTACATAAGAACCTAAGTTACTAAGGGTGAAATCAAAATTAGTGTTGTTGTCCACGTGACCATCACTGGTTTGTGGGAAATCCATGGAACGGAAATTTATAGAAAATAGCCGCTCTATTATTAACCACAGAATCAGGACTGGAATCTCGTGTTGGGTTTGGCAAACAGTGTAGGCCCAGATCAGACACGCAAGACTGTGGGAAACCCGGCGTCATCATGTAACGTCGCAAATTCAGTTCTGTACTGTACTCCTTGCTTCCAAAGAATGACCCTTTCATAGATCATATTCAATTCGTGTGTGGTGTCGATCAGTTAGTCGCCCCGAATAGCGGTGTATGCACTCTCGGAATCATCTACTTCTCGATCTGTGTCGGCCAATCCTCTTCTACAGCTGGTGTTTATGGAATGTTTTCGGCAGTAAAATGTCTCCCTGCCCATCATCATAGTGTAGTTTATATTTTCTTATCCTTTGGGATCACTGCTTCCTTTGTGGAATTTTGAAAAAGAAATTGAGGGTCACTGATGAGTCCTGCCGAACTAGCCCAGTAAACTCCATACTTTTCTCTCTGTGTATTCCTTGCTTCAAAAGGATAACCCTTTTTGTCGCGCCTGCTATCTCGTTCCTTCCAAATCCCCCTTTACTTCAATGCATTGGGTCCACTTTTATTTTTCAGCAGTTTGTCCCTTTGAAATAAAAGTCGTCTATTAGGTCCCCAAACCAAGACTGTGTAGCAGCATTGAGCTCATCATCGTCCCGAAATCTCGTTCCCCACGCAAGTGGGACTTAAATTACGAAACAGATATTAATCACTTGGGGCCAGGTCTGGACTGTATGGTGGGTGATTTAACTGCTCAAACCTGCACTCACGAATAGCCGCTTGTGCAACTATGGACCTGTGCAGGTGGGGGGGGGGGGGGCATTACTATGCAAAAGAACGACACCAGCAGCTATCTTTCCCCTTTTTGTTTCTTTAATAGCAACCCTTAATTGTTTTAACATGTCTGACAATAGCATTTAACCCGACTTTGTGCTATTGACAAACGTCTGGGTCTGGCAATGACACATTTCCCGACTTTGTGCTATTGGCAGACGTCTGGCAATAGACTCTTCCAAAAAAAAAAGTATCTAACTTTGATATGATAGGACATACTCAGAAATTTCAGCTCGTTTTCGTGACTTTTAGATGCCGAGATTTTTCAAAGGTCGGCCGTCGCCCATCGGGGCTTGAAGAAAAAGATGGGCTGCATGATGCTTCCTCGCAGAGCTGAAACCAACAGCACAGGAGTACTGATAAACTGCTTAGAGAATCCAAGCCTGCCCAGGCAAAGCGGTGCGAGTCTGTGCTTATAAAACCTATGGGTTTTATTTGACGACAGGGCTTGAAATGTCATTTCATCTCAGTGTCGGGTAAAAGTCCGATAAAATTGGAAGCGACGTCTCCGAAATGACCTATACAGTGTTGACGGGGACGTTAAGCCTTAAAAAAATACAAAGGTAATTTCAGCTGAGCTTTTTCAGTAAGCCAGAGTTCAACTTGCCACAATTGCATTTTCCTGGCTTCAAATAACAAAATATAACACCAAAGAAGAGACCTGAGGAAGGATGTTGGAATTTTATGTTACTAACCGCAGCCCACACAGCCAGTATGAATGAGTCATTACCGGTAGATCTCTAACACTGAAAATGTCGTTTAGCTTTTATAGTAACCATTGTTCTAGAGAGATTGCTGAGCTTGTGGAATAAAGTATTATTATACCGCAAACAGGCATTCTGGTAACCTAATAAAGGGCTCAAATAACTACACGCAATAATACCTTCTACTGACCTATAATACGTCTAGGGACCGTTTATAGACCGGTCCCTAAGTTTCAAGTGTAAACAATAACATGCAACCTTTTATATATGAGCAAACAACAAAACAGCAAGTTAGAATCTTTGCAATATTTATTTAAACAGACTTTCAGAAATTTGAATTAATGTTTTTCCTTCTCGGGCTTTCCTGGTTTGAATGGTCCGTTGGAATAATTGTGCACTGCTACTCCGATTGCGTCTCAACCTAGAAAATAATTTCTAAAGCTAAAATCAGATTTTCAAACAGAATGTATAGCGCTGAGAAACTTTTATTCGAGCGTCCATGTTGTTTCCAACTTTTATGTGGCGCGGTGACGTCAAAAGTTGCACGATTTGACGTCAAATTACGTGCCACTGCACTGAAAGTTTGCATAAAATCCAGGCCTTTATCCAAAAATGAAAACATAAATTATGGGAACTCAAAGGAATCATCTCACTGAGTACCCACAATCAATGCTTCAATCTAAATTAACCCATTTAGTACCAGAAAACCCAAAAGAAGTACCCTGGCAAATAGTGCAGGCCCAGATCAGACGCCACAGAACACGGCATCTGATCAGGGCTTACACTGTTTGCAAAATGTTCAGCCATTTTCCTAATAAGTTTTGAGGAAAACACAACCTGACAGCCCTAAATTTTGAAATGGTCTCCTGGTATATATAAGGAGGAAGATTCCATTTGGTACAAAAAGGGTAAAGAAAAATATCTCAAAATACCATGTGAAATGCCATGAAATATTACCTAAAATTGTCAGGACGATTTAATGTAATGATTGGTTAAATAATACTGATAGGCATTAGTTAATGAAGAAAAGAAAAGAAACAAGTAATCAACAAACTTTCAAGTCCACTTGAAAACAGATATCTTCAAAATGTTTGGCACAAATGTTATGCTTTGCATAAACAAATGTCTTGATGTTAAGATTCTCTGTTCCAAGATTATGAATCCATTTTCTTTACATAACTCTCTCTCTTTCTAAGGGTCAGGGATAGCAAAACAGCTAATTCTTTGTCCAGTATTTGGCCTAACAAGAAGGCATTTTTATAATTTTAAAGTTCACTTTCTCCTCTAAAATCCTCAGCTGCTAAAAGTAGCTGTCACAACTGCAGGAGATATAGTCTGTAAAAATGTCTGACACCCTATAAACAACTTTACTGAGCCATTACAATTAATTAGAGCAACCGTTTAGGAGAGGAATATGATTTTATCATTCCTCAATGGTGTTATTATAAAATGGACCTGAGAAAAAAATGGTGGTTATTCACTTTAAAAGAGACATGGTTTTGGAAACAAGATAAAGCTTTAATTGACACATTAATTAATGTATGCATGCGTGTGGGTATGTGCATGCATGCCTGTGAGGAATTGTGTGTGCATGCATGCATGTGTGTGAGTGCATGCATGCATGAAAGAACACACTTGCATTCACACCTGCATCTTTCATGAACACATGCACTCAAACAGGCAAACGTGTTTGCCTGAGTGAGTGCATGTGTTCATGAAAGTATGCATGTGTACAGGCATGTGTGTGTTCTTTCATGTATGAGTGATGCAAATGTGCATACATGCATGCATACATGAGTGTGTGTATACATGCATGTGTACATGCATGTTTGCATGTATGTGTGAGTTGTGTGTGCATGTATTCATGTGTGTGTGCATGCATATGTGAGTGCTTGTGTGTTTGCATGTATGTATGTATGTATGTATGTATGTATGTATGTATGTATGTATGTATGTATGTATGTATGTATGTATGTATGAATGTATGTGCATACATGCATGGGTATGTGCATGCATGCCTGTGTGAAATTTTGTGTGCATGCATGCATGTGTGAGCACCCATATGTGCATAAATATGTATGTATGTATGTATGTACAGAACAAATGAAATATCCCCACCCCTAACAATTTTTTGTGCGGGGATATGAATTGTTTCTGCGTTTAAAAACAAAACAGAAAGAAGAAACAACGTTCCTTGACTTGGGATTTGAATTCATATCCCTTTAATAAGAACCCTATGCTATATTCATCATACTACAGGGTTTGCACGTAAACTGTTCATTGTTATACTTCCAGTTTTAAACACAGTGAAATAAAGAGGTTATACAGAGAATGTAGTCAACAGTGGCCTCTAGAATGCAAGCACTGTTTATTAATGGCAGTTTCCATCTGTCTATTCTTGTCGTGCTGCGCGTCTTAAAGTTGTTCAGGCTTTATTCCGGCCTTGACTGCCATTCGAGTCGACACAAAATGTAGTCTGGTTTGGCGCAGTAATCAAAATTATACAAGTGTATATTAGTTATCCTGTAAGCTCAATACAAATTTCTGATGCAGACGACTTGACGATTTTATCTTACCTTTCAGAGAATAGATATTGTATTTCTGGAGTTTACCCCCACTTAATTATTCATGAGAAACAGCTGTGTTTACCTGTTCAGTAGAATGTTGTCTATAGGTGACCAATTCCCCCCGTGGGAGCCAATTTCTGAGTTTTTGCAAAATTTCAAGGGGAGATAATTCAGCCACAAATGACAACCGGGTTATTGCCCTTGGTCAGAATGTAGCCCTTGTGATGGTGAATAAGTGTGTGAAGTTTCATGGGGCTAGGTCAAATACTTTTTGCATACCGTGCCGGGGCGGTTCTCAAGTTCTGTCGTTGTTGTGATTTGTGTTTGGATAACCCTTTGGTCATTTTGTGGGAAAGTAACTGCCATTTCGGCTATCCGCTAGGGATGTTTTCATCACATTCATGTACTTTGATTCTGGATAATCTTGTTCCGTTCCGTTCCGTTCCGTTAAATATAGTTATCAGTGTGGATAACTATACTTTGCGGAACGGAACGGAACAAAGTTCAGAAATGGCAAATCACAACCTATTCTTATATAAAAACAACTCAAAAACAACCAGATGTTGAAGAGAACAAACTTGTAAGCAAATCCATTTGGACAGTAAAGTAGAAGTAAATCAAAGATCAGGAATTGATACAATTAACTTACTCCACCCATAAAAGACACCAAAGGGAAAGAAATACAAACATTAAGCGACCAGACCATAATGGAAACCTAAACAAAGGAAGGCAATAAGGACAGTTACTTTCCCACAAAATGGCCACATGGCCATCCAAAACCAAAAGACACAAGTGATAAACACAGTAAGTAACCAACAACAACATAAATAAATCGCCACAGAAGAGCCGCCTTGGAACGGTCAGTGGAAGATTTCCACTGGGGGCTTAAATCGATTTTACGTGGCCACAATCCTCGCCATTACTTTAGTAAGCCTAATGTGGAAGAACATGTTTTTTATATGAAATCATGCAAGCTCTAAATATCTTTAATCTGTTAGGATATTTTGAAATTCTATGCTTTTCTTGTTTTGATGCTATGAGTATCCTACCATGCAATAGCGGCTCACCCATCACGAAAACACGCCTATATAATTTTGACCCCCTCCAACCCTACTTTTATATGTAAAACTGGGGTTTACAGGCGTATACCTCATTTTTCTTATTTCTTCTAAAAAATATATATTGTAGGTACTCGTTAGAACCGCCTCATCGAGGCGGTTCTAGTGGGTACCAACAATCTATATTTTGAGCAGAAATAAGACAAATATCGCATTTTTTCATCTCAAAATGTTCGTATTTTCGGTGGTAAAATTGACAATGTATTTGTATTCAGGCGTGTTTTCGTAATGCGTTGTTGTTTAACTCACTGAGCTGCTGCAATTTTGCTCAAATTCTTTATCTGGAGTAGTCTGGAGTTTACCCCCACGTAATTATTCATGAGAAACAGCTGTGTTTACCTGTTCAGTAGAATGTTGTCTATAGGTGACCAATGCCCCCGTGGGAGCCAATTTCTGAGTTTTTGCAAAATTTCAAGGGGAGATAATTCAGCCACAAATGACAACCGGGTTATTGCCCTTGGTCAGAATGTAGCCCTTGTGATGGTGAATAAGTGTGTGAAGTTTCATTGGGCTAGGCCAAATACTTTTGAAGTACTTTTTGCTTACCGTTCCGGGGCGGTTCTCAAGTTCTGTCGTTGTTGTGATTTGTGCTTGGATAACCCTTTGGTCATTTTGTGGGAAAGTAACTGCCATTTCGGCTATCCGCTAGGGATGTTTTCATCAGGGTATAGTCACTTCATCTTCGTGTTTCTTTTCCGTTGGCGTCACTGATGGGAGGTGTGAGGTAAGTGTATCGATTCCGGAACATTGCCTGTACTTTGATTCTGGATAATCTTGTTCCGTTCCGTTCCGTTCCGTTAAATATAGTTATCAGTGTGGATAACTATACTTTGCGGAACGGAACGGAACAAAGTTCATAAATGGCAATTCACAACCTATTCTTATATAAAAACAACTCAAAAACAACTAGATGTTGAAGAGAACAAACTTGTAAGCAAATCCATTTGGACAGTAAGCCTAATGTGGAAGAACATGTTTTTTATATGAAATCATGCAAGCTCTAAATATCTTTAATCTGTTAGGATATTTTGAAATTCTATGCTTTTCTTGTTTTGTTGCTATGAGTATCCTACCATGCAATAGCGGCTCACCCATCACGAAAACACGCCTATATAATTTTGACCCCCTCCAACCCTACTTTTATATGTAAAACTGGGGTTTACAGGCGTATACCTTATTTTTCTTATTTCTGCTCAAAAATATAGATTGTAGGTACTCGTTAGAACCGCCTCATCGAGGCGGTTCTAGCGGGTACCAACAATCTATATTTTGAGCAGAAATAAGAAAAATATCGCAATTTTTCATCTCAAAATGTTCGTATTTTCGGCGGTAAAATTGACAATGTATTTGTATACAGGCGTGTTTTCGTAATGCGTTGTTGTTTAACTCACTGAGCTGCTGCAATTTTGCTCTAATTCTTTATCTGGAGTAGTCAGGAGTTTACCCCCACGTAATTATTCATGAGAAACAGCTGTGTTTACAACCGGGTTATTGCCCTTGGTCAGAATGTAGCCCTTGTGATGGTGAATAAGTGTGCGAAGTTTCATGGCGCTAGGTCAAATACTTTTGAAGTACTTTTTGCTTACCGTTCCGGGACGGTTCTCAAGTTCTGTCGTTGTTGTGATTTGTGTTTGGATAACCCTTTGGTCATTTTGTGGGAAAGTAACTGCCATTTCGGCTATCCGCTAGGGATGTTTTCATTAGGGTATAGTCACTTCATCTTCGTGTTTCTTTCCCGTTGGCGTCACTGATGGGAGGTGTGAGGTAAGTGTATAGATTCCGGAACATTGCCTGTACTTTGATTCGGGAAAATCTTGTTCCGTTCCGTTCCGTTCCGTTAAATATAGTTATCAGTGTGGATAACTATACTTTGCGGAACGGAACGGAACAAAGTTCAGAAATGGCAAATCACAAACCATTCTTATATAAAAACAACTCAAAAACAGTTAGATGTTGAAGAAAACAAACTTGTAATCGATAATAAGCCTAAATATTTTCAAAAAACATTTACTAAAATAAGTATATTAATTCTATCAGTATACCCTGTGGTGTGCCCCTGAAGTTGTTCCGTTCCGTTCCGCAAAGTATTGTTAGCCATACAAATACATTGCCACCTTTATCGCCGAAAAAATGAAAATTTTATGATGAAAAATATTGATATTTTTTCTCATTTCTGCTCAAAATATAGATTGTGGGCACTCGTTAGAACCGCCTCATCGAGGCGGTTCTAACGAGTACCCACAATCTATATTTCAGAGCAGAAATAAGAAAAATAAGGTCTACCCCGGAAACCTCATTTTTGCTATATAAAAGTGGGGTTCAAGGGGGTCAAAATTATATAGGCGTGTTTTCGTGATGCTTTGTCCCACGGGTGTGTTATCGCATTGATGAGGCGGCTCTAACGAGCCCTCACAACCTATGTTTGGGATAAACTTAAATACATGTAATAAACATTTATCACAAATTGTCATCAGAAAAGTTACCATATTTGAGTATTTATAAACTATGCATTACGCAAACACACCTATACAAATACATTACCACCTTTATCGCCAAAAAAAATGAAAATTTTAAGATGAAAAATTGTGATATTTTTCTTATTTCTGCTCAAAATATAGATTGTGGGCACTCGTTAGAACGTATAACTCATCGAGGCGGTTCTAACGAGTACCCACAATTTATATTTTAGAGCAGAAATATGAAAAATAAGTTATACCCCCGGAAACCACAGTTTTACAATAAAAAGTGGGGTTCAAGGGGGTCAAAATTATATAGGCGTGTTTTCGTGGTGGAGCCCTCACAACCTATGTTTGGAATAAACAAAAATACATGTAATAAACATTTATCACAAATTGTCATCAGAAGGTTACCGTGTTTGAGTATTAATAAACCATCACGAAAACACGCCTATATAATTTTGACCCCCTTGAACCCCACTTTTATATAGTAAAACTTGGGTTCACAGGGGTAAACCAAATTTGTGCTATTTCTGCTCTAAAATATAGATTGTGGGTACTCGTTAGAACCGCCTCGATGAGGCGGTTCCAACCAGTACCTTCAATCTATATTTTAGAAATAAGAAAAATATCAAAATTTTTCATCATAAAATTTTCATTTTTTCGGCGATAAAGGTGGCAATGTATTCGTATAGGCGTGATTGCGTAATGGACAAACGGTTTTGCTATCGTATTGAGCCAAAATCATGAACAGAAAGGTAGTAGAATAGATTCTGATGAGTCTGCTCATCTGTACCTACACTGTTTGCATTTGGAAATGTACTAGTCTCGGCACCCGCCCATAAGGGCTTGAAGAAATATATGGGCTGCATGATGCTTCCACGCAGAGCTGAATCCGGCCCGCACACTAGTTATGGTAAACCGCTTAGAGGATCTAAGCCTGTCCAGGAACCGCGGTGCGAGGCGGACCGTCCATGCTAATAAAACCTATTGGTTTCATTGGGCGACAGGGCTTGAGATGTCATTTCATCACAATGTCGGGTAAAAGTCCCACAAAATTGGAAGCAACGTCTCCAAATGACCTTTACAGTGTTGAAGGGGGACGTTAAACCTCAAATCAAACAAACAAAACCATGTTTGAGTATTAATAAACTATGACACGGTTTTGCTATCGTAATGAGCCAAAATCATGAACAGAAAGGTAATAGAATGGATTCTGATGAATCTGCTCATCTGTACCTACACTGTTTGCATTGGGAAATTTACTAGTCTACAGGGTTGAAAGGGTTTTTACAAAGCCTCAGGTGCTGTTTGTTGGCTGCATGCTATTTCGTCTGAAAGATGGCATTTAGTATCAAATTTCATTTCATACGGTTCTCTAAATATTCTGTAAGATTTCTTTTTTTTCTATGAAATAATATTTAATAAAAGCCATATCTGCTTCTGTAAGGAGCAACTAAAAGAGACGGTTATAAAATTATGACGTGAATAAGTACAAGTCACAAACTTCAACATGCATTTTAGGAATCGAAACATCACGAAAACACGCCTACATAATTTCGACCCCCTTGAACACCACTTTTATAAAGTAAAACTGGGGTTTACAGGGGTAAAACTTATTTTTCTTATTTCTGCTCTAAACATATATTGTGGGTGCTCGTTCTAACGAGTACCCATAATCTATGTTTTGAGAAGAAATAAGAAAAATATCGCAATTTTTCATCTGGAAATTTTCGTTTTTTCCGCGGTAAAATTTAGGATGTATTTGTATAGCCGTGTTTTTGTAAAGATGCCAACAAAAAATTCCATATAAAACTTCAACATGCATTTCAGGAATAGAAACATCATGAAAACACGCCTATATGATTCTGATCCCTTGAACCCCACTTCAATACAGTAAAACTGTCTAAAATATAGATTTTGGGTGCTCCTTACAATCGCCTCGATTAGGCGGTTCTAACGTGTACCCACAACCTATATTTTGAGCAGAAATAAGAAAAATTTCATAATTTGTCAACACAAATTTTTCATTTTTTTTTTCGGTGGTAAAATTACAATGTATTTGTATAGGCATGTTTTCGTAATGAAGCCACCAAAACAAGTCCATATAAAGGCAGTCACACAAAGTAAAGAATCAAGGCATTGACAATACTGATGGGCGGATTTCATTATGAAAACACGCCTATACAAATACATTGTAAATTATTCAGTCGAAAAAATGAAAATTTTTAGATGAAAAATTGATTTTTTTCTCATTTATGCTCAAAATATAGATTGTGGGTACACTTTAGAACCGCCTCATTAAGGCGGTTCTAACGAGTACCCTCAACCTATATTTTAGAAATATAGATTGTTGGTACAATTTAGAACCGCCTCATCGAAAAAATGAAAATTTTTAGATGAAAAATTGTGATTTTTTTTCTCATTTATGCTCAAAATATAAATTGTGGGTACACTTTAGAATCGCCTCATCGAGGCGGTTCTAACGAGTATCCACAACCTATATTTTAGAGCAGAAATAAGAAAAATAAGGTTTACCCCTTTAAACACCAGTTTTGCTATATTCAGTTGGGGTTCGAGGGCGTCAGAATTATATAGGCGTGATATCTCGCAGAGAAAAGGCCGGGAAAAATGGTGCCTATATTTTAAGCAAATAGTGTAGACTCTAATCGGTCGCCGTGTTCTTTGGCGTCGAACCTGGGAATACACTAGTTGACAGTGTTCTATCGCATGGGGCAAGTCCTCGTTTTACAGGTATACATTTTTACATTTCACTTTCACGTCAAAGGGACAAGATCAGCGGGGATAAAAATAACTATTACCTGAATATTATATGTATACATGGCAGTACAATAGCTTTGGGGTGGATTGTATTCAATCTACCCAAAAGATATGATACATTCAAATGAAGCTGTAAATGTAACGCGGCGGCTGACTGGATAACGTCAAAATATACGACCGGTTGTTTGTTTTGTTTGATTTGAGGTTTAACGTCCCCGTTAGCACTGTATGTGTCAGTTTGGACACGTTGCGCTTCCACTTTTCTGACTGAGATCATTTTTGCCTAACAAAAAACAAAAAACATAAAAAAACATAAGAGTGTGAGTACTCGTTGGAGCCCAAGCAAACACCGCGATCTATCTTAGAGAGCATATATGAGTCCAGTCATGGCAAAACATTTCTTTTGCAAGGAACTGGTGCTCTTGATAATAATAACTATTTTTGTGAAGAAGTGAAAATGAATTTGAATTTCGTTCTAATTTCAGATATCTAACCAAATGCTTAGGTATGCAGATACATTCACGACACTATACGAGTTTTCTTTTATTGCTGCATATTTTTCTGGAACGATTACGCTCACGAAGAACAAAACTTCAAAGACATTCTACGGATCGTTATTCTGTCGCCCCTTGCTTTCGAAAGAGGATAGTTTGGAGTTTATTTTTCTCTCAGAACAGTTTCCTTGCAAACAACTTCGAAGATATTGCTTTGTTCGAGTACATGAGGTAAATACGGCACTCTTTTTATTGCAAATGGTTCCTGTGGGGGAAGAATGGACTGTTTACCTTGTTTTCTTTAGCGAGATAGGGGAAACCGATGGATTTATTGTTTATTGAATTTGCACTTTTAAGGTTTACGGCTTGTTACATGTACCTGTTCGTTTTCTTGGTGCCATCAGTTGAATGATTGAGACTATTGCTACGGGAAAACGAGAGTTATATAAATTATTTCTAATTCTAATAAATGGTTGTTGGTTAAATGTTGATGAAGTGGTTCCATACTGTTAATCTCGATATCCAGGAAATTGTATCTAAAGGTCTTCTAATAGTAGTAATTGTAGTAAGATCTCAATTTGAGCTCTCCGTCGCAATAAAACCTGTCTTTAAGATGTTCGACTGGGTAAGACACAGACATGTACATGCAGCTGCCCATACTAACACAAGTTTTGAAGTTTTACATATAGAAACAGGGAGTTATGTACTATAAACGCTGCGAAAACAAAGGCGCTGATCAGCCTGCGCATGCGCAGGCTAATCAGCGCCTTTGTTGTTCGCAAATAAAAGAAAGAGGTTTTCTTATGTCGTGACGCAATAAAAGACTTCGTCAAATTACGTATCATAACAAAGTAGTGCCGCCAATGATTGCTTTTAAAACGTGAGCACACTGCAAGTATCTGCTAAATTCCATTAGCGTGCGTTTCATGTTTGACATGAACGTCTAGACATCCGTAGTTTATAATTCAGCAAAACTCTTATTAACTACGCAGGGACAATTTGTGCGCAGTTTAACTAATCATTACTAATCACTCCTGACATCATGGCTGTCACATTTATGGCATTCAGATCTGGAAATAAACACACTGTTTCGGAAACAGCTTGTAAATGTAAAATGATTCCGTTACTGTCACGCTCAAACGTCAAGATCTGTTCCATAACAAAATTTTGCCTTTTGTTGAATGCCAAACAATTCAACAAAGTAGATACCTAGGCCTATACGGTTGTTGTTCTATTGTTTCTCACTGACAAATAAAGTTTAACCGCGTGCACATCAACACACATAGCTCGTAAGATTTGCTTGATAGCATTGGTCAATTTATTTTTACCATCATGATAACAAGTTCGTGAAATGAATATCCCCCCAAACCCAACTTGACCGTTCCAAGGCGGTTCTTCTGTTGCGGTGTATTTTTGTTATGGATCGTCTTTGAGTGTGTGTATCGCTTTGGATAGCCAATTGGCCATTTTGTGGGAAAGTAACTGTCCTTTTAGCTTTCCGCTATTGATATTTTCATTAGGGTCTAGTGTTTCTTTCCCTATTGTCTCTGATGGCAGCTGTGGGTTATTTGTGTATCGATTTTTTATCATTGGCTTCGCTTCTATTTTATATAGAAAAAAAACGGGATTTACACAGGTATATGCTATTTTACTTAATTCTGCTCCAAGACATAGGTAGTGGGTGCTCGTTAGAACCGCCACAACGACAACCACAACGTACGTTAAGAGTAAAAATAAGAAATGTATCACAAATTTTATCGCAAAAAGTAGCCATTTTGGAGATATGTAAGAATGCACTATATCACACGGGTGTGTTATCGCAATGTTATCGGTGTTATCTGTGTGTTATCGCAATTGAATGTCAGGTTGTCCGTATATGTCTCATAATTACTTAGATATGACAAGCCTTAGATGTTCCCTGCGGTCCGAAGGACTTTTTAGTTGGGGGCTTTTATGGCAGGTACCGTCACTCCAGAGTGAGAAAAACATGTGGTTTAAGTTAACGTAACTAATATATGGGCCCCCACCCATTGGAGCCTGATGAAATACATTTGACTGCATGGTGCATCCAGGCAGAGCTGAAAGCAGCCGAACATGAGAACTGGTAAACCGCTTAGGACTAAGCATGCACAGGCAAAGTTATGCGAGTCGGACCGTCCATGTACATAAACCATATTGGTTTCATTTGGCCGCAAAGCTTGAGCTGTCATTTCATTTCAGTGTCGGGTAAAAGTCGCACATAAATAGAAAAATAGAAGCGATGTCTCTAAAATAACCTGCATAGTGTTAACGGGTGTGGGATCACTAAACGTCCGACATCTCTAAGTGTCCGACAAACTCTAAGTTTTTTTTTTCTGGGAGTTGTTGCAAACGGTAAGGAAGGATCGATTTTGGCATATTAAGTGAAAAAATTGCGAAAAATATTTTTGTAAAATATTCAAAATTTAACTTGATTTTTTTTTCTTGTCGGACACTTAGGGATGACCCAAGCATCCATGAATATCCGCCATCCTCTAAATGTCGGACAACATCAAAATTAACTTATAAAAACACTTTTTTTAAGTTATAATCAATTATTATTTTGCAAAAAGGAAAATTAACATCAAACCTGTGATATAAACATCAAACCTGTGTTATAAACGTTGGTCTTCGGTCCCAATATGCCGCCATCCCAAAATGTCCGCGGGCATGACAAGTAATTTGTGAAATAACTCTTGTGGAAAATAATCAATTATGGATAAATAAAAAGACAGAATAATGCAAAATAGAAGTGAAGACAATGATCAGGAATCGATACAATTAATCCAAAGCTCCCATCAGAGACACCAAATGGAAAGAAGGACAGACATGAAACAACTGGACCCAAATCGAAAAATCAATGGCGGAAAGCCCAACGGACAGTTACTTTCCCACAAAATGGTCAATTGGCTATCCAAAACAAAATATTATAAGCGGTACACACACTCAAATACAAACCATAACAGAAGTTAACCGCGACAGAAGAGCCGCATTGGAACGGTCAATGAAACGAATTCCACTTGGGGTGGGGGTGGGGGGCGTAAATCGAGTTTACGTGGCCATAATCCTCGCCCTTATTTCCATCGCGATTTAGACAAATATTTTAAAAAAGTCTAGCTTCGGAAATAAGCATCTTATTAATGGGTCCCAATATGCTCGTCATCTAAGTTACTTGTCATGTTGGCGGACATTGAGGGATGACGGACATATTGTGATTCTTTATTAAGAAGCTTATTTCGGAAGGTAGGCATTTTTGAACATAGGTTTAAAGTAATTTTGTCTGTTTTTGTAACCACAAGTATTAATTAGCGATTAGAAACATTTTTGGGATCCATTATTAAAATCATTATTTCCAAAGGTCAACTTTTTGTTACATAGGTTTAGCTTTAATTTGTCTTTTTATTTAATAACAATTGATCATTCCCCGTCGTTTTCAACCGCTTCCAGAAAAAAAAACTTGGTCAAGAATACGTACATGGGCTCTCCCATAGATTTTTTTTTTAATTAGCCATGCGAGTACATCTCAACATTGTATGATATGTTACCGAGTTCGTTAAGCCGCCATGACCGCGAGAAAACCGGAATCATTTGTATAGAAAGCAATGTGAATCTGATGTAAATCGCCGAACTTTTAAGCTTTATGGCCCGTAGAAAATATACTGGACCATAGAATTTTTCTAAACAGTGATATTTTGTGTCCTATTTATCGTTGATTAGAATTCGGTGAAAAAAAAAAAACCCTTGACTACCGTGTTAGTTTATGAGCTATAGCAGCGTAAAGAAGTATAGGGTGTGCATAATTTAGGCGCATTTTGACGTAACTTGTAAATGACGTTTCAGAACTGTGGCGTCAATGTTCGTTTAAGCTGTAGCCTACTAGTACATAATGTTCTAAACATTATGCATTAGCACATATGTCAATAGCACTTCTAAAGACGCCAGTTATGGCATTTACCGTATGTATAATCGAGGGTAAACGTTATTAATACGTTAATATTCCACATACATAGATTCTGTGTGCCTATGAGACAGGCCTAGGATAAGATCCAAAGTAATGGTCTTAGCAAAAATGATGAAAATAATCTTAAGACCACTGCATACTTCGCTTCACCTTGTAACAGGTAGCGTTTTCTCGGCTGCTATATTTGATCAAATAATGTAAAATGAACCGCGCAGTGCAAAATCACAATTACTTGGTACTGTGAAGACTATGAATAGACCATCGGAGTATGCAAAATGGTCTCCGTTATCGCTTGATGTTCATTCTATTTTGAATTTGGAGAAAGCGATAACTTCTGATCTGGTTTCAAAGTGCTCAATACATGCATAAAATCAAAACAGAATACAAAAGAAACACTTCTCTTTTTTCATAGACTGACAGCAACATCATTCCACTTACCCCACCCACCATTTTTACATGCAAAAAAGCATGACTTCACCTCACTTTGATAGATCCTGTGAATTTACTCACAAAACAACTTGACACCCGGTGAAATGTCATGTACACTCAGTCACATGCAAAGACATAGACAGAAAAGTATATCACAACCAGCAAACTTTTTCAGGAATCCCCTTTGAAAAACAGCCACTTTTTAGTGCCAAAGATACCGTCGTGAATTCAGATGGCACATTGAACTTGCATAGCATGCAGACAGCTGGAGTGACAGTTTCGTATTCCATTTAATAAAAGTACAGATACTCAGCAAAAAAGCCCACATTAACAAAAATATCCACATATCACAATTTCTATGAGCAACCATGCCATTATTGACCCTACTACTATAATATTTTGAAAAAAAAAAAAAACAAAAAAAAAAAAAAAAACGTCCACCCTCAGATGCGAAACTGTCCCCAGATGCCTTATCGACCGATAACGTTACACCGTGCAAATTAACAAATAGCATCTATGATCTTCCTCTCAATAGCTTTGGACAATGCAATTTAAAATTTTACGAGTGTATGATTTGTCTGTTTATTATAAGTTTAAGAAACACTCCTATGCGTAACCAATATATATAAGCCTTGCGCCCCACAAATTGGACATTGGCAAACAATGACGACCCAGATGAGGCGCCACAGAACGCGACAGCTGGTCAGTGTTTTCATTATTTGAATAACGTATAGGACTCTCTGTAAAACGCATACAACAGATAAACCTCTTTATACTGACAATTTTATAACGACAAAACTCGTTACAACAACAAATATAATGGAACGAATCCTAATGCTTATATGGGAGGGGTTACATCTACACTTCTTCTTATTCCTTCAAAAGTTCGCCTCTAGGTAGATCCGGGTATTTTCAACTTGAGTGCATGTGACGTCCGAGAGGGAAATGTGGTGCAGGTCGAAAACTGTCTATGTACAGGTTACAAACGGCATGGATAGTGCTTACGTAGTGGATGACTGATGCAGCAGCTTGAAGGCCTCTTAGCTTGGCGCTGAGACAACCAGTTGTGGCATCTGGTTCCATATCCTTACGGTACTGGGGATGAAGGAATAGAAGTGGGCATCGCTTATTAAGCGTGGGACAAGACATCTCATGTCATGCCCTCTTGCTGTTGTCACTGTGGCTGGGATCAGGTACGGCGCAGATGGGACAGCGAGAAGTCTATGCACTATTCTGTATTCTAACACAGCGCGCCTATATAGGCAATGGAAAATAACCGTATTTCATGCTGCAACAAATCACGACAAGGAAGAGCGTGACGAGTGGCGTCATTAAAAACTGCCAATTTATGACGTCACGAGTCGATTTCATTGACGTTAGACGGTGTAACGTCATTTTCTCGCATCGAAAACGTTAGAAAACGATATAAATGCATGTGTTTCAGTCGATAATTTTAGCGGGATTTCTAACAATGGCGAAAAATTGTGAGATTTTGAAGGAAACAACAGCATTATTATCGATTTTAAGCGTGTTAGAATCGAAATAGATCAGCTCTAGTTTGTGATTTGTGGAGTAATAAATCACAGTTTGTCGGTCAGTTGTAAGTAGACAAATCACGCGCGCTACGCGCTCGTGATTTGATCTACTTTACAACTGACCTCCAAACTGTGATTTATTACTCAACAAAGCAATCACAGTTAGAGCTGATCTATTTCTTAAGTATAACGACCTTAGTTTGCTGTCTACGCTTTTGGAGTGTATTTTATCTAAGGTCGTTCAACATGGCTGCGACGCGTAATACATGTTTATGCACCGCTAAGACTCAGATCGGCCTGCCTGCGTAAGTGTCATGCAGTCTGAGCTAAGTATTGTATGTCAAGACAAGAAAATGTGGTAACTTTCGGTAGCTATGGCCACTCTAAAGGATCGACGATTGCAGGGGAATCTGCGTCTTTAACCCTTTGCATGCGGGAAACCCCTAAAGGGGTACCTTGGCAAACAGTTAAGGCCCAGATCAGACGCCGCAGAACGCGGCGTCTGATCAGGACTTGCACTATTTGCAAACATAATATTCCGTCAAAAATAGAATAAAAACCAAAAGATAGGCCTACCTACCTAATATGAAAAATGGATTGTCCAACATTATAGCAATGGAAGAGTCCACTAGCATACAATGGGTATATATATCGAGCAAATCACTGGATAGGCTCTTGCAGAACCAGCATCTTCGTGTTCTTGATCAGTCTGCTGAATTTTGAAGTATGACACTCAAGACAAATGACACAAAGGAAACTTGTTCTTAACTCTAAAATCTAATACATGTACCTGCACACTAGAACTCTCGTATATCTAGAGTTTCATTTTGTCTGATATCAAAACAGAAATGGCTTGATATTGTGGTTTCAGATAACAGTAGTTTGAGATAAAACCGAGTTGAAAGCGATAGAGCAGATATCAAACCTAAAACAACATTGTCCCAAATTCAACACGTAACCAACTCCGTGTCATCACCCTTCTAAACCCCGCGTTATTTTGAGAAAACAAGGGTTTTCGAGGATACACATTATTTTCCTTATTTCTGCTCCAAACAATAGGTTGTGGGTACTCGTTAGAACCGCCGCATTTAGGCGGTTCTAACGAGTACTAACAACCTATGTTTAGAATAAAAATAAGTGAAATATCATTCATTTTCGTCGGAAAAGTGGCCATTTTGGAGATATGAAAGAATGCTTTATGTCACACAAATGTGTTATTGTAATGTAGTTCGACTTAGTGGCTGAGGATTCGAGAGTTTCATTTCACACAGTAGTCTTATGACAGTATCACTGCGCCACATTTCGATAACATACCAATGCGACATAGAGCAGTTTTTTCGCATCTCCAAAATGACTATTTTTTTCTGACGAAAATCCTAGATATTTTTCTTATTTATACTACAAACCACGGACCCAATATACATAATTGGGTCCGGGGACAAAAATAGGTTGTAGGGTTCTGACGAGTACCCACGACATATGTCTTGGCGCAGAAATAAAATAACTAATGTTTACCCCACAAACCCCAGTTTTCTCTATATAAAGTGGGGTTTAGTGGTGTTCATTTCAGGGACTTGCTCACGTGACATCGTGTCACAAGGCCGTGTAATAAATACCCCCGTTAACTCTACTTTATATAAGAAAGAATTGTTAACATGAGTAAACATTATTTTTATATTATTTCTGCTCCTGATACTCTTTAGAAAGGTTCCAACAAGCTACTACAGGAGAATAAATAAGAACAATATCACAATTTCACCAGAAG
Source organism: Lucinisca nassula (assembly GCA_963580285.1). Classification (NCBI taxonomy): domain Eukaryota; kingdom Metazoa; phylum Mollusca; class Bivalvia; order Lucinida; family Lucinidae; genus Lucinisca; species Lucinisca nassula. The sequence continues at coordinate 17,173,669 of OY757018.1, forward strand.
ATTTTTTGTTTGAATTCAGGTTTAACGTCCCCTTCATCACTTTGGAGACGTTTCTTCTAATTCTATGGGACTTTTACCCGACATTGAGATGAAATGACTTCCCAAGCCGTGCCACCCGTGAAACCGATAGGGTTTACATATGTACTGGATGGTCCGACTCGCAACGCTTTGCCTGGGCAGGCTTAGTCCTTCTAAGCTGTTTACCAGTACTCATGTGTGGTCAGTTTCAGCTCTGCGTGGAAGCACCATCTATTTCTTCAAGCCCCGATAGGCGGGGACCATTCATGAGTTGAAATAACCGTTTTATGCCAAGTCGATTTGCTATGGTACATGTAATGCGGGTACTGAACCATTTGAAGCATACACCAGTGGTGTCCCCGCTTCGGACCATTCTTGATGCAATCCGTCTCAGTATATTTGCAAGTAAGATATATACATGTATACAAATGTGTGTTTTGTCTGTACAAAAGCACAGCACAATCTTTTTTTAGACATTTTTGAGTTCCAGAAAACCTACTCAACTGGCAAACAGTCTATTCGTAACGTAAAGAATTTGCTCCAAATGATCAAAATCTTTAATTCTTTTCACTAAGAGTAGGGCCCATTACGAAAACACGCCTATTCATTACGAAAACACGCCTACACAAATACATTGTAAACTTTTCCGCAGAGAAAAAAGAAAATTTTAAGATAAAAAGTTATGACATTTTTCTTATTTCTGCTCCAAATATAGATTGTGGGTACTCGTTAGAACCGCCTCAAATCTATATTTCGGAGCAGAAATAAGAAAAATAATGTTTACCCCTGTAAACCCCAGTTTTACTACATTAAAGTGGGTTAAAGGGGTTCAGAATAATATAGGCGTGTTTTCGTGATGTAAATATATTGAACATTTTTACCTGCAAAAATTAATAATAAAAAAAAATAGATAAAGTAAAATCTGATATTTTTCATATTTCTGCACCAAACATGACGCAATTCTATCGAGTACCCAAAATTCAGTATTTGAGCAGCAATAAGGAAAATAATTGTATTCCCCTGTATACCCCAGTTTTACTATATAAAAAGGGGTTTAAGAGGATAAAATTTATATAGGCATGTTTTCGTGATGTGATGGCAATTTCCCCCTTTCCTTTTTAAGAGTAGACCCCTGTTGAAAAGAAAGACAAAACATTTTTTTTTTTTTTTCAAAAAGTTGCCTCTTCTGAAGGGGTCTCCAGTCACCTTGGTACCAATCGTCACAGGCGTGAGACAGAAGTTGCTGTAGTAGCTCCACTGCTCACTTTCCGTGACATTCCTCTCGAATCAAAAGAGTCAAATCGTGCCCTGCGATACTCTTTTGTCGTTCTAAGGCACAGATAACATAAACACTTCTTAAAGTTTCGCCGAAAGTTTTGACTAAATATACTGTACAAAACTGGATTCGCCGCCGAGTTAACGTTTGATATCACGATACTGAATACCCGAAACGACCATGTGATCTGGAATGGTTCCGGTGAAAAAGTGTCATAAAACAGCAAGATCTGCGGCGGCGCGTAACAAATGATATAAACAAGTACACTGGCGGCTAACATCTTTACGACATCCTTCCGCGCTCTGATAGTCTCAGATGTCCTATCATTTTTAAATTTAGAATCCGGGCGCATCTGAAATCTTGTATGGAGCTCATCCGTACTTGCATACAATTTCTTGCCAATTACTGCGTACAGAATCACCTGTATTGTCACAGGTACGAAATAGAACAAAACAAACTGAATGTAGTCGAACGTTCGGTAGTGGTGCGTTTCCGGAAAGAGAATAATGCAATGTTTGAACGGCACGGAGGGATGGGGGTAGGTCACTGTGTTGAAGAAAGCTGTCGGTAGTCCACATCCTAGAGCGACGGGCCAGATCAGAAGAATGGCGAACATGATCTTCCTTCTTCCACATAGTATATGGGCCTTGATAGGATACACAATCGCAACAAACCTGGAATATAAATGGAAATTATAGTTAAACTTTGAGGGCTCGAACACCGATGGCTCGTATGCCATGGCTGGTTCGACATAGTTCTTAGGTTCCTAGGCTATGAACATGTTCCCGTAACTCAAGAAATCAATGTCATTAGGATGATTTAGCGAGATCTTCCTGTTTTGCTCTTGAAAATGTATGTTGGATGTACTCATTAGAATCGCCTCAATGAGGCGAAACTAATGAGTACACACAACATACCTTTATTGTTCGTTCGAAAGAATGGTAAGTCATTCCCACTTTGACTCCTGAGCTGGTTCATTGATTATAATCAGTGGTCCGGACTCGGTTGCTCAGTCGGATCTGCGTTTGACCAGTGACCAGGAGGTCTCGGGTTCGATACATGTTGGGTCCACGACAGTCTTTCAGGGAGATGGATCGTGAAATCTTCCCTGCGATCGTTCACTTCCTGCCGCTGATTCAAGATGGACAGTTGTCAGTTTCTGGCGACAGAATGTGCATTGTATTGGTTAACCGTTTATAAACATGCCCAGGAAAAGTGTTGATAGGTAAACTGGCCTACTTGATATGACGTAAATAGTTTTGACTGGGCCGTTAAACTCCAAACAAGTTCGCAAATGCAAATTCCTCCGTATTTCTTACTACCCCTGTCTCGAACAAGTTCATGGTCCTAAAGGTGCTCGAACCATTGAAGTTCGACTGTTCGGTCCATTGGAATTCGACTGTATTTGTGATGGCGTTCGTCTTAACATCATGTTAACAAGTCGGTGCATATAAGAAGCTTATATGGGTGTGAGTGGTTGATGGAAAAATCCGTCCCGAGGGACACTGTCCGGCATCACGAGGCTTGCCGAGTGATGCCGGACAGTGATCCCGAGGGATGGGATTTTCTATCCACCCCTCACACCCACATTAGATTCTTTTTCTTGCATACCTTCCATTTCTTGAAGCGGATTTTTAATGCTGCAGTCACTTCGGTTATCAACGTCCGCCATATTGTGTTGACACTGCAGGAATGTTCAGTGACGTTGTTGTGACGTCAACCTTAACGACGGCGCATACAAGGTCGTATTCAACCAGTGCATTTGTCAAACACGCGATTATGTTCGATTTTGGGTCGGAACACCAGGGTCAGAAACTAAATTTCTATCCCAGGGTAAAATGACGGATTTCCTTGTCTGGTGTGCAAGAAACACCTCTCTTAACCCGCCTTTATATAGAGAAAATTGGGCCGTTAAACTCAAAACAAACAAACACTTAAATGTTGTCGGTATATTGTTCTAAGCTATAAAGGTTCAAAAGCATTCCTGTTCGGTCCTTTTTGGAACAACCTCAATATATGGCGGTTTTAACGAATACCTACAATCTACATTGTATTCTTGCACACCAGACAAGGAAATCTGTGATTTTACCCTGGGAAAAAAAATTATGTTCTGACCCTGGTGTTCCGACCCAAAATCGAGTATTCCCGCGTGTTTGATAAATGTACTGGTTGAAGACGACCTCGTATGCGCCGTCGTTAAGGTTAACGTTATGCACGTTACGTGACGTCACTAAACATTCCTGTAGTGTCATCACAATCATGCAGATGTCGTTACTCGAAGTGACTGCAGCATTAATAATCCGCGCAAAGAAATGAAGGTATGCAAGAAAAAGAATCCTATATGGGTGTGAGGGGCGGATAAAAAAATCCGTCCCTCGGGATTACTGTCCGGCATCACTCAGCAAGCCTCGTGATGCCGGAAAGTGACCCTCGGGACGGATCCACTCCTCACACCCATATAAGATTCTTATGTTCTAAATGCAGAAAAAAACATACTTGTAGATATGCGGCGCCCCCAGGGCTCGGCGAAATAGATCGGACTACATGGTGCTTCCGCACAGAGTTAAAACCAACTGGACTTGAGTTCTGGCAAACCACTTACAAGGTTTAAGCACAAAACCGGAATCAGCGTCTCCAAAATGACCGAAATAGTGTTGACAGGATGTAAAACCTCAACTCAAACAAACAAACGTAGAAATGCAGAATAAGAAACATATCGCCAATCACACAGAAACGGCATTTGAAGAGTACTCAAGACAGCATTGTCTTGCATGGATACGTTGTCTTAATGCATACAGCTATCAACTTTATTTTAGTAAAGTGTAAGATGATCATACGAGTTTACGGACCTCCATTGCCCAGCGGGTAAGAACGCTGACATCCGTGTGGAAAGTGGCGTATTACATATCTCGGGAATTAGCATTTGTCAGATGTTTTCAAACATGTTCCTTATTTCTAGCCCAAACATGGATTGTAAGTGCTCGTTAGAGCCACCTCATTACGAAAACACGCCTATATAAGTTTGACCCCCTTGAACCTCCGTTTTATATAGTAAAACTGGGGTTTATAGGGCCAAATCTTATTTTTCTTATGTCTACTCTAAAATATAGGATTTGGATACTCGTTAGAACCGCCTCAAAGAGGCGGTTCTTACGAATATCCAAAATCCGTATATTATGAGCAGGAATGATAAAACATATCACACGTTTTCATCTTATCTTTTTTCGGCGTGTTTTCGTAATGTTATTAAGGTGGTTCAAGCTATCTATTTGAGAAGAAATAAGGAAAGTTATGTTTACCCCTGTAACCCCAATTTTGTCTCTATATAAAGTGGTGTTAAGAAAAATGTTCGTTACATAACTTGTTAACCGTAACTTGAAAGTGCCGTAAAACAAAACCAAAAATTAAAAAAGAAATACAGGTAACCCTCTTTATACCGACACTTTATAACGACAAAACTTGTTATACTGACAATTTCAATGGAACGAATTCTTGGGATAGGATGATCAATGGGTCGGCCTCGGTAGCTCAGTCAGATGCGCGTCTGACTGGTGATCAGGAGGACGCGGGTTCGATACCTGCCGGGGTCGGCAACATTCTGTCGTGGAGATTGATCATGAAATTTTTTCTACGGCCATTCTCTCCCTTCCGCTGATTCATGAAGTTCAGTTGTCAGTTTCTGGCGAAAGAATGTGCACTGTACTGGTTAACCGCTTACGTATAAGCCTGCCCAGGAAAAGTGTGAATAGATAAACTGACCGGCACAAAATGCTCTAAATAGTGTTGACTGGGCCGTGAAACTCTTATACAAACAAACAAACAAGGATGATCAATGGATATATTCAAATTTATTGTAACTTCAATGTATTTAATGCCGGCCCCGGTAACTCAGTCGCATGCGCGTCTGACTGGCGATCAGGAGGACGCGGGTTCGATACCTGCCGGGGTCGGCAACATTCTGTCGTGGAGATTGATCATGAAATCTTTTCTACGGTCATTCTCTCCCTTCCGCTGATTCAAGAAGGTCAGTTGTCAGTTTCTGGCGAAAGAATGTGCACTGTACTTGTTAACCGTTTACGTATATGCCTGTCCAGAAAAAGTGTGGATAGATAAACTGACCGGCTCAAAATGCTCTTAATAGTGTTGACTGGGCCGTTAAACCCTAATACAAACAATCAAACAAGGATGATCAATGGATATATTCAAGCATATTGTAACTTCAATGCATTTAATGCCGGCCTCGGTAACTCAGTCGCATGCGCGTCTGACTGGCGATCAGGAGGACGCGGGTTCGATCCCTGCAGGGGAGATTGATCATGAAATCTTTTCTACGGTCATTCTCTCCCTTCCGCTGATTCAAGAAGGGCAGTTGTCAGTTTCTGGCGAAAGAATGTACACTGTACTGCTTAACCGCGTACGTATACCCTCCCCAGGAAAGTGTGGCTGGGTAAACTGACCGGCTCAAAATGACCTAGAATAGTGCTGTCTGGGCCGTTAATACAAACAAACAAATCAATGTATTTAATACCAAAAGAAACAATTTTGTTAGAATCGGTTCTTCGAGGCAATTCTAACAAATATCGACAGCATGTGTTACTTGGGGTAATTAAGGGAAAACGTCATTTACCTACTATAGCATCAAGTAAACAAGTTCGTAAACTGAACATCCCCTAAACCCCACCTTATATATAGAAAGTGGGGTATATGGGGGTATACATTATTTTGTTTGTTTCGCTCGAAGACATTGAGGTGGTTCTAACGAGCACCAAAAACCTACGTTTGAAGTTTAAATAAGAGAAAAACCATAGATTTTGTAACAAAAGTAGCCATTTTAGAGAAGTGAAAAATGCACTATGTCGCACGGGTGTGTTATTAAAACCCTACTCCTTGTTTGGATTTGCTATAGCGGCAAATTCGCTAAAGCGGCATTTATTTATTTATTTATTTATTTATTTTCGGGGGGGGGGGGGGCGGCGGACAAATACTGCCCAGAAGTCATATAAGTGTGCTGTTGGATGCACATTTAGCGTGTCGTATTAAACGGATATCGTTGCTATTTTCAAATTTTGCCCTATTAGTCTGTGTAAATGCCCGACTCTCACGCGATCTCAGAGGATTATGTGTTGTTAAACGGAAATGAAGCAATGCAAATCCTTGCCATTTCAAAATTATTCCCAGTCAATAATCTAAAGTATTGGTACGTTAAACTCGAAACTCACAGCCGGAAATATTTTCTCTTCTCGCCACCGTTCTGGCAAAATGATGTTTGCTGTACTGCTTTACGATTTATGCATAAGGCAGCTCGAAAAATGTGTATGGGGTTAGGTCAAGTGGTGAAAGTCCAAGGCTAGTCTATTTGCAAGTCCCATAAAATTGGAATTAAAGTCTCCAAAATGACCTAATAGTGTTGACGATGACGCAAAACCTCAATTCAAACAACCAAGTTCTCAACATATAAGTGATATCCAGCTATCTTAGGTCTGTATATTATATTATAGACTAGCTACTAGACTGACAATTGACTTTTGTTTTAAATATATATTTTTTTATTTACATGTATATATTTTCCACGTATTGTCCAAGGCTAGACTATTTAATGAGTCATTACGCAAACACGCCTATACAAATGCATTGCCACCTTTATCGCCGAAAAATTGAAAATTTTATGATGAAAAATTGTGATATTTTTCTTATTTCCGGTCAAAATATAGATTGTGGGCACTCGTTGAAACCGCCTCAACGAGGCGGTTCTAACGAGTACCCACAATCTATATTTTAGAGCAGAAAAAAGAAAAATAAGGTATACCCCGGAAACCCCAGTTTTCCTATAGAAAAGTGGGGTTCAAGGGGGTCAAATTATATAGGCGTATTTTCGTGATGTGATGTCCAGCTATCTTAGGTCTGTACGATGTGAAATTGTAGCCAACATATAGACTAGCAACAAAGTATTCATGACAACCTATTTTACAAAATGAAGAAAATATGGACCTGTTTTATTATATTTTTAGCCTTTGGCTAGGCTAAATTGGCACTGGTATAATAGCGCCTTTGCTAGTCGCATATGCGACAAGTAGCTGTCTTAAATCTGTAACCAATTTGTTCATAAAAATTGCAGTGGTCCAAGTTATGCGTACATGTTACGAGATGGAATAGGAAACCTCTCTGGTGCTTATGCACATCTAAATTATTTTAGTAGATATATGGTAGGGCGGTGCGAGTGAAATATTTTAGGTGAAATATGGTACGCAAACTGTGCGGCTCCATGAACAAGTCATGCACATATCATACGATGTATGCATGAGTGGTTTATAGAGAGCTGTTTTCACAATACAGGGGGCCGCTAAAAGGCCGAGTCCTATAGAATTTGCCTAAAAATCGCCAACCGCCAAATTGTGCCATATATGATTTTTATTCCCGTCACGTGTTGTGTGGGTGTTCGTTTTGACAGGAGTCATGTCATTGATTATAGGGTCGTTTCATCAATTTTTCCTATGGGAAATATACTATTTGAACGCAAATCCATTATCTACTCGATTTTTGCTATCTGGCTTTGTTTGTGGCCGGTATCTCCACCTCGCCACGAATTGAGCAAGGTAATATGAGAAGGCATGATTTTCCGGTAGTATTCATAGATATATAAACCCTGAAAAAAGCGGACACTTTAGCAGCAGGTCAAGTTGTAAAGAGTGAACACAACATTGTGACGGGGAAATAGAAAGTATATTGAAAGGTATGTTAAATCTATGTTCAGTATTATTTTTGTATGAACATGCTTGTAGGTTTTGGAGGGGTTTACTTCTAGTATACCCCAACTTTCTAAAGCCTATTCTGAATTCACTGTTGTGGCCTGTAGTGATTAGGCTACTAGCTTTGCCAGCTAGACGTCGCAGAATTGATCCCAGGCTTCTCCAGTAGTAGAATGAGTCTTTCTAAGTGAGGTCCTGTCTCATGCTGACCCTAGATGTTGGTGAGACGTAAAGTTGGGACACCCGCTCATTCTGGATTCATTTAGGCTTTTACACCCCTTTTGTAGAATGTAATTAATAAACGCCGGGTCACTTGTTTGATCCATGACTTGTGACTAGCTGTGGTTAGAAAACCGTGGTTCCGTCCCAATATGATATTAGGTGTAGAGGGGACGTAAACTTAAGACGGGTTTAACCACATCTTCATCATCAGGGCAAACTCTTACAAGAGCCTGTTGGGTTATCCGTGATGATGAACTGTAATGAATTTTATTTTACAAGCATGTTCACGTTGATTAGAAATAATTTTGTTCAAGAAGAATTACGAGTTCATTTTGTAATGATGCCGTTTTTGTCTGATAACTCAGTTTGTGCATGTATGTGCATATAAAGAACGTGATGATGATAAGTGGGAGTATTTGGTCGCCACACGTCATAACGGCCTGAGCGGCGGGGATGACGTCAGCTGCGTCATCGGCGTCGCGAGGACTGTTGTGACGGGGTGCCTACCAAATAGAGAGAATTTACGGCAAACAGTGTTGGCCCATATGAGACACTAACAAATGTTGTAGATTATAGATGAAAATCTTCTGTTGTAGTTTCTATCTGTTATTAATGTATTGAATTTGTGAATAGCTATATTTGTGAGCCGTGTCGCGGAGAAGGATATGAAATAGAGATTGTTATGTTTCCTGTAATTGGCAGCTGACCAGGTAGCGCAAAGGCGTGGTCTGTTCAATTGCCTCTTACTTGTGATAATGTAGTGAGCACAAATTTGATGAGTATTATGCTCAGTAGTAGTGAGCATTAATTGATTTCTGTAGTGCTCAGTAAGGAAACATGAACTTTGAGTATTATTGTGTCAAGCGCTGGGTGCTGATAATTTGATGCACAGTCAAGTTGAGTTCTGCTGTACGGTTATTTGTCGCATGCACTAATCAGCCTGTATGTCTGGTCGGCGCATGCGCAATAACGGTATATGCATGAACATATTCTTACTTCTCCGGGAGGGGGATCATGATATAGCATGTATGTTTTGTGACTCGTTTCTAGTCCCGTTATCGTAATTTGCAGGCACAACAATGTGTGACCTGCTGCTCCCTGCTTCATAGCAGCAGGTACTGGTACGACCGCTAAGCGTTAGGGTCCAGCAAGGGCGGACAGACCGCCGTAATCAGCGCCTACCAGGGTAGAAGCAGAATATAAATCATTGTTCGTTGTAAACAAATGTGAGGCATGGAAGAGGTCAACTTACCTGCAGGTTATTTGGACGATCACTAAACGTCTGATCAGCAAACGTGATCGTTAATCCTAGGATTATCAACTATGTTGATAGACTAGTTTTACTAGTTCGCTAGAGGAAGTGTCACGCGAGTGGGGGATTCACCCTAAGTTATAAACTGGCCAGTCGCGTCTTGTGTTGTTTCTTTTTTTGTTTTTGTTGTTGTTTTTGTTGTTTGCTTCTGTAGGTATTCACGTCACCCGTTCCGAGCACAGAACAGTGTTTTGCCTTCGGAGCGGACGTCGTGAGTTGGCTACAGAAGCAACAAATTGTGAGGTTTTGTGTTCGTAAGTGTTGTATGTAGATACTGTAAATAATTCATGTCATTCATTTAACATCTTTCTTGTGCCTTACCCCACAGCTGCCCGTACACCTGTCAGAGATCACGCTCGGTTGTCTTGTCAGCATGGGGGTTTGCGGGACGCCGTAAACCCACATGTAACATTTGGTGTCAGTGAAGTGAGGATTTGATCTCTGGCTGGTGTTCCCGGCTGTGGAACAGCACATTGATACTCTGAATCATCAACTTTAAAAAAAAAAAAAAAAAAATGCATTGACCGCCACATTTAGAAATTAACTTTAATCTTCCTTCCTGCGTTGATGAAGTGCGAAACCCATGTATTCAACTGAATGGATACTGACAAGTCGATAATTTCTGAGCAGGAAGGCAAGGCAAACCCCACTTTTTCTTGGTAACGAAAACTTAAGTAGACCCCACTTAATTGTGTTACCTGACATTCTACTAAGTTAAATTGGAGCTACTAGTTGATCTTACCCACACATGGTTCTGACGTAGTGACGTTAACAATTTACTGACGTTGACATAACGGTAGTGTTAATATTTACGCTGTGGCTTGAGGTTAGGTATGACGTAATAGAAACATTAATGGTGACTTGTTATGATCGGAGTTTTGTAATGTGATGAAACTTCGGATTGTAGCATTTTACTGTAAACGTCGTCAGTTTATGACGTCATATTAGACTACCAGTACGCAACGTCATACTGTGCTGAAAGCATTTGACATTTCAAATCGCGTGTGCTTTAATAACTAACGTTTTAGTTAGATTAACGCGTATAACACATATCTTAACGTTTTAGTTAAGCCCATTCAATCATCACTGATCATAACTGATCAGTTTATAGTGGTTTTGATAGTAACGTGAGATTTACGTTATCAATAATGGAGCGTTTAATGCAAATGGGAAAGGACTTAGGTTATGAGGGGAAGGAGTTACAAGGTTTTGTTAAAGAGCAGCAAGATATTGAGCGGGCGGAAAGGCAAGAGCAAAGGGATTTAGAAAGGTTAAGGTCTGAGGAAAAGGAAAAGGAAAGGGTACATGAACTAGCTAAGTTAGAGGAAAAGGAAAAGGAAAGGGCACATGAACTAGCTATGTTGAATGTTAATAAGGAACTTGAAATGGCACGCATTCAGACTGAAAGGGAGGCAAAAGAGGTTAGTGAGGCCCATTTAGAACAAATAAAACATGGGTTTGAGCTACAGCACCAAGAATTAAGGAATCAGTTAGAAATGCAGAGAGCGAAGCTCGAGCTAGAATTTGAAAGGCAAAAAGCTGAGAAGGTGGCTCATGCCCGGGATCCTAAGTTACCTTATTTTGAAGAGGGTAAAGATAAAATGGATAGTTATTTATCTAGGTTTGAGAAATATGCTACGGCTAATAAATGGGATAAGAGTGTTTGGGCAGCGTATTTAAGTGCATTGCTCAAAGGGCGCGCACTTGATGTATATGACCGGTTGTCAAATGAGGATGCGGCGGATTATGAAAAGTTAAAGGACGCTTTATTAAAGAATTTTGACATGACAGAGCGCGGATTTAGGAAGCAGTTTCGTTATAGTAGGCCCGAGAAATCAGAAACGTTCATACAGTTCAGTAGTAGACTGAGAAGTTATTTAGAAAAATGGCTTAATATGGCAAAGATAGAAAAATCTTTTCCGGCTGTCTGTGATTTCATGGCAAGGGATCAGTTCCTGGAGTCATGTAATAGAGAACTGTATGTACATCTGAAGCCAAAACAGTTTGGTAATTTAGATGAAATGGCTAGGGAGGCAGATTTGTTTGCAGAAGCGCGCGGGGGCGTATATAGTTGCATTAATAAGGGGCAACGCGATAATAGAGGCGCAGCGCAGGGTAAACAGGACAAAGTTGACTCGAACAAACCGAGTGGTAGACCGGATATCAAGTGTAGCATATGTGGTAAGGGGCATTTAACAATTAAATGTTTTAAGAACCCCGACAGGAAACAATTGTATAGCGCAGAGGTAGGAGCAACTGGAGTTGGGGATAGCGGTGTTAAGGAAAATTTTAACACGCGCGTAGAGGCTCAAGGTTCTCAGGTTAAGAATGAGAATACGCAGAATGTAGGTCGTGGTTATACACGTGGTCGTGGTAATTTTAGAGGGTCTTTTCGCGGACGCGGTAAAAATAATAGCACACCACGTGGCGCAGCACACCAAGTTAGTTTTTGTCAAACGGAAGTAACTAAGAAAGGTGATGAGATTGGAAGTATTTTTGAAAATAAGGTTGGTGATCCTTTGATTTCGGATAGGGAGGAGTGTAGTAAGGAAACTAGGGAAGGTGTCTGTTACTTCTTAAAGGCAAGGTTACCGACGGCACAAGGATTGGTTAATAATAAAAAGGTGGTTGTATTAAGAGATACTGGGTGTACAGGCTGTGTCGTTCGGAGAAGTTTGGTTTCGGATAGTCAGTTAATAGGGAAGGAATCAAATGTTACGTTGATTGATGAATCCACACAAAGGTATCCTTTGGCAATGATTGACATTGATTGTCCTTTTTTCACTGGGAAAACTGAAGCTTTGTGTATGGATGATACGTTGTACGATTTGGTTATCGGTAACATTGATGGATCAAAACTTCCTGATATGTCTCATTTCTCAGCTGCGGCTGTAACTAGGTCTCAAACTAGGCAGGATGAGAAGCCTTACAGAAAACTTAAGGTTCCCGATCAGATCATTAACGATGACAAGGAGGCTTTCAAGCAAGCTCAGGTTGATTATCCAACTTTGGAAAACATCAGGAAAAGGGTTGTATCTGGGAACAAGACTGTGAGTCGTGGTTTAAACCGAGGTGAAACTAGGTTTATTGAGAAAAAAGGTTTGGCATATAGGGAGTTCACCAAGGGTAACAAAGTCTCTTTCCAACTTGTGGTCCCTCAAAGTTTCCGAGGAAAGGTGTTGAAACTGGCTCATGAAACGCTTATGTCTGGACATATGGGTATTAGGAAGACATTGGATAGAGTTGTAACTGAGTTTTACTGGCCCGGTATTTGCGGTGATGTCGCTAGATTTTGTAAATCTTGTGATATTTGTCAGAGAACTATTCAGAAAGGTCGGGTCACTAAAGTACCTCTAGGAAAAATGCCATTGATTGATACGCCATTTAAGAGGGTGGCAGTGGACATAGTTGGTCCAATTGAGCCTCCATCTGATAGGAAATCTCGGTATATTTTAACCATGATAGATTATGCGACAAGGTATCCAGAGGCGATAGCTTTACCGAGTATTGAGACGGAACGTGTCGCGGAAGCGCTTATTGAAATGTTTAGTAGGGTTGGCATTCCGGATGAAATGTTGACTGATTGTGGATCACAGTTTACTGCTGAGGTAATGAAGGAAGTCAGCAGACTTCTTTCTCTTCAACAGTTAACGTGTAGTCCGAGACACCCAATTTGCAACGGACTGATAGAGCGTTTCCACGCTACGTTAAAGCAGATGTTACGTCGCATGTGTGCTGAACGTCCAAAAGATTGGGATAAATATCTTCCAGCTTTATTATTTGCGGTAAGGGAAGTCCCACAAGAGTCTTTAGGATACTCCCCTTTTGAGTTGTTATATGGACGTAACGTCAGAGGTCCAATGGCAATATTAAGAGAATTATGGGCTGAAGAGGTACGCGATGAGCAAGTTCTTTCGACGTATCAATACGTTATTGAGCTTAGGGAACGGTTAGAGCAGACATGCAAATTAGCGCGTGATAATTTAAAGAAGGTTCAGATTAAGCAGAAAGCTTATTATGATAAAGGCGCGAGGTCGCGTAAATTTGACGTCGGCGATAAAGTGCTGTTGTTACTACCGACAGACAGTAATAAATTATTGCTTCAATGGAAAGGTCCTTATGAAGTGGTTGAGGTAGTGAACAGAATGGATTATAAGATTGACGTCAATGGAAATATTAACACATATCACGCTAACATACTGAAGCAATATGTTGAGCGTCAGACTGTGACGTCTCATTGTCTGATCTCTAAACCTATTATGTCGACAGACAGTCATGACAGAAATGACGTCGACGAGTCTTCATTTGAAGACAGCAGTTTTCAAACTGCAGAGCAACCCGAAAGTGACGGTGACGTTAGCGTCCCACACACACTAACGTCAGAGGGGAATGAGGAGACAGAAGGGCTGAGAGAACAGCGCCTTGCAGGACTGACATGTCAGACAGACCAAATTATATGTACCACATTTATGTCAGAACCTGTGAAATCAATCAAATCTGTTAAGCCAGTAAGGCCACCACCAGTAAGACTAAAACGATATCCGTTTGCTAACAAACAGAATGTCAGGGGAACAGGAAAATTCTTGGGCAAACCACCATAGCTTAATAGCAATTTTACTAAAGAAAATTTGGGGGCAGACTACCTTAGTAGGTAATTCTTCGCACGGTTGTTGTGTAAATAGCTGTCTTGTTTAGATAGGTTCATCCTATTCCATCTCTATACACAAAGAAAAAACATTTCTGATTGTTTTTTCTCCAAAAGGGGAAACCTTTGTTACGAGATGGAATAGGAAACCTCTCTGGTGCTTATGCACATCTAAATTATTTTAGTAGATATATGGTAGGGCGGTGCGAGTGAAATATTTTAGGTGAAATATGGTACGCAAACTGTGCGGCTCCATGAACAAGTCATGCACATATCATACGATGTATGCATGAGTGGTTTATAGAGAGCTGTTTTTACAATACAGGGGGCCGCTAAAAGGCCGAGTCCTATAGAATTTGCCTAAAAATCGCCAACCGCCAAATTGTGCCATATATGATTTTTATTCCCGTCACGTGTTGTGTGGGTGTTCGTTTTGACAGGAGTCATGTCATTGATTATAGGGTCGTTTCATCAATTTGTCCTATGGGAAATATACTATTTGAACGCAAATCCATTATCTACTCGATTTTTGCTATCTGGCTTTGTTTGTGGCCGGTATCTCCACCTCGCCACGAATTGAGCAAGGTAATATGAGAAGGCATGATTTTCCGGTAGTATTCATAGATATATAAACCCTGAAAAAAGCGGACACTTTAGCAGCAGGTCAAGTTGTAAAGAGTGAACACAACATTGTGACGGGGAAATAGAAAGTATATTGAAAGGTATGTTAAATCTATGTTCAGTATTATTTTTGTATGAACATGCTTGTAGGTTTTGGAGGGGTTTACTTCTAGTATACCCCAACTTTCTGAAGCCTATTCTGAATTCACTGTTGTGGCCTGTAGTGATTAGGCTACTAGCTTTGCCAGCTAGACGTCGCAGAATTGATCCCAGGCTTCTCCAGTAGTAGAATGAGTCTTTCTAAGTGAGGTCCTGTCTCATGCTGACCCTAGATGTTGGTGAGACGCAAAGTTGGGACACCCGCTCATTCTGGATTCATTTAGGCTTTTACACCCCTTTTGTAGAATGTAATTAATAAACGCCGGGTCACTTGTTTGATCCATGACTTGTGACTAGCTGTGGTTAGAAAACCGTGGTTCCGTCCCAATATGATATTAGGTGTAGAGGGGACGTAAACTTAAGACGGGTTTAACCACATCTTCATCATCAGGGCAAACTCTTACAAGAGCCTGTTGGGTTATCCGTGATGATGAACTGTAATGAATTTTATTTTACAAGCATGTTCACGTTGATTAGAAATAATTTTGTTCAAGAAGAATTACGAGTTCATTTTGTAATGATGCCGTTTTTGTCTGAAAACTCAGTTTGTGCATGTATGTGCATATAAAGAACGTGATGATGATAAGTGGGAGTATTTGGTCGCCACACGTCATAACGGCCTGAGCGGCGGGGATGACGTCAGCTGCGTCATCGGCGTCGCGAGGACTGTTGTGACGGGGTGCCTACCAAATAGAGAGAATTTACGGCAAACAGTGTTGGCCCATATGAGACACTAACAAATGTTGTAGATTATAGATGAAAATCTTCTGTTGTAGTTTCTATCTGTTATTAATGTATTGAATTTGTGAATAGCTATATTTGTGAGCCGTGTCGCGGAGAAGGATATGAAATAGAGATTGTTATGTTTCCTGTAATTGGCAGCTGACCAGGTAGCGCAAAGGCGTGGTCTGTTCAATTGCCTCTTACTTGTGATAATGTAGTGAGCACAAATTTGATGAGTATTATGCTCAGTAGTAGTGAGCATTAATTGATTTCTGTAGTGCTCAGTAAGGAAACATGAACTTTGAGTATTATTGTGTCAAGCGCTGGGTGCTGATAATTTGATGCACAGTCAAGTTGAGTTCTGCTGTACGGTTATTTGTCGCATGCACTAATCAGCCTGTATGTCTGGTCGGCGCATGCGCAATAACGGTATATGCATGAACATATTCTTACTTCTCCGGGAGGGGGATCATGATATAGCATGTATGTTTTGTGACTCGTTTCTAGTCCCGTTATCGTAATTTGCAGGCACAACAATGTGTGACCTGCTGCTCCCTGCTTCATAGCAGCAGGTACTGGTACGACCGCTAAGCGTTAGGGTCCAGCAAGGGCGGACAGACCGCCGTAATCAGCGCCTACCAGGGTAGAAGCAGAATATAAATCATTGTTCGTTGTAAACAAATGTGAGGCATGGAAGAGGTCAACTTACCTGCAGGTTATTTGGACGATCACTAAACGTCTGATCAGCAAACGTGATCGTTAATCCTAGGATTATCAACTATGTTGATAGACTAGTTTTACTAGTTCGCGAGAGGAAGTGTCACGCGAGTGGGGGATTCACCCTAAGTTATAAACTGGCCAGTCGCGTCTTGTGTTGTTTCTTTTTTTGTTTTTGTTGTTGTTTTTGTTGTTTGCTTCTGTAGGTATTCACGTCACCCGTTCCGAGCACAGAACAGTGTTTTGCCTTCGGAGCGGACGTCGTGAGTTGGCTACAGAAGCAACAAATTGTGAGGTTTTGTGTTCGTAAGTGTTGTATGTAGATACTGTAAATAATTCATGTCATTCATTTAACATCTTTCTTGTGCCTTACCCCACAGCTGCCCGTACACCTGTCAGAGATCACGCTCGGTTGTCTTGTCAGCATGGGGGTTTGCGGGACGCCGTAAACCCACATGTAACAGTACATGTACTATGTATCTGAATGAATCGATGCCTCCAAATTGACATTAGTTTCATGAAACGAGCTATTGAATAGCAATATGTAACAGATGCGCATTTGATTACTGTAGAGACAATAACACCCAGTGAAAGATTCGTGAACCATACTGCACTTGATGTTATCACATGTAAAGCTTATCATTGAAACAATATTGAGCAACATATTGTCAAATTCAGCTATTAAGACCGACTATTTCCCCTTTTAAAACATATTAAAAAGGTTCTGTTTTTTCTTTCTGTGCTTAAAACACGTTCTATATTTAAGGCACCCAGTATCCTCCAGAATAAGACCACATTTGGGACTGTTCACAAGTGAACAATCCCAAAGATGGCCTTATTATGGGAGCTCTACTGTACTCAGTATTTCTAGAACCCTTCAAAACCGTATGGCACAGAACAATTCATACATCTCATCATGTTAAAAAGTCCGTGAAAGGAATGCCATTGTAAAATAGAAGAAAAGTCAATGATCAGGAATCGATATATTTAACCCACAACTCTCACCAGAGACAACAAAGGGAAAACATCACAAATATGAAATAACTAGACCCTAATGGAAAGACCAACAGCGGAAAGCCAAAACACGGTCACTTTCCGACAAAAATGGGCAACTGGCTATCCAAATCAAAAATATAAGCGATACGCATACTCAAAGACTCAGAGACAAACCATAACAAAACTAAACCGCGACAGAAGAACCGGCTTGGAAAGGTCAGATGTTAACAGAGGAAGAGCGGTTCTGAATATTTCAACAGGAAAAAGAGGATAACTGAGTGACAGGTTGTGAATTCATTAGCTTGATAATCAATGATTGACGTGATGACTTGATGTTACATATTTGGGTCGTATGTCATAATTTATATTCAACTCCTGACAGAACAGAGTTAATCATGTTGTGAAATAGGTCAAGATCAACCCAGGGTCTTTCACATAAATGTTGTTGGACCCAAGTCCCGTTTGTTGTTGTTTGTCAGGTTTCAACAAGTATCTGAATTTCGGCTGAAATCGCACGCTGTTGCCGCGTATATAGGATGTTCCAAGTCAGGGCGGAACTCATCAGTTAATTCAAGCAATCTGTAGCGAGGCAATCTAAATCGCCTATTGAGCTCGGTATCATTATAAATATCTAAATATAAATATCTAAAGGATTTGATCTGTCTCTAAATACCCGTTTTCTCTTCAAATCGGTGTGCAATTCCATCCAGTGTTTCACAGAGTAATGCGACATAATGACGATACGCTAGAGTTAAGCCTGCTACCTAGTAGACGTGACATTATGAGTGAGTTTACATGTATGTTTGCAACACTCCTCGATTATGCACATCGCGTGAAATGCTGCGACTTACGACTCCGGAGGCGTGAATGCATAGAGGTCCGGCGTATGCTACGCCCTTAGGCGTAACTAAGTCCAGCCAACAGATTTACTCAAACACAAATTGAAGGATCTACTTCCCGCGCTACAAAAGAGTATTCTGACATTTTTTGAGTAGGAGCTTGAATTTGTATTTTCGTTCCATCAACAAAAGCGATTATATACGGAAGCCCTGCTATGGCGTAAACATCGTGGTACATTATAGTTATTTGGGCATTGCACATAGCGGTGCATAAACCATTTGAGTGTCAAACCAACCTGTCAGCAATCGATCTAGTAATAATTAAGTCACCAACTGCAATCTGGAAACAGAAGCTCGCCATATAGCGCAACCCAACAAGGGTCTGCAGTTCGGCTGAAAGCACACCGTGTCGCCGTGTAGGATGTCCTAAATCAGAACAGAACTCGCCAGTTGATAAAAACAATCTGTATCGAGGTAATCTAAATCGCTCATCAAGCTCAATCGTGATATCCAAAGGGTTTGATCTGTCTCTAAACTCAAACTTCTCCTAAAGTCCCACAAAATTGGAAGCAACGTCTCCAAAATGACCTATACAGTGTTGACGGGGACGTTAAACCTCAAACAAACAAACACAATCTCATAAACTGTAACTCATGAAACCAGTGTACAATTCTATCGATTATGCAAAATAATCACGATACGTTTCAGTTCAGACTGCCTACTAGCAGACGAGACTTTATGAGTTAGTTCACGACTATTTGCGACTCGCCTCGGTTATGCACACCGCGTAAATTTCTGCAACGATCTTACGACGGGCGTACCCCTGGCATAGGCTTACGTCTGCTTGGTGCACTCGGTCCCTGGTGTGCAAGAATATAAGAATCTGATATGGGGTTCTGTTGTAGATGAGCGTTTCCAACCCGAGGGATGATCGTGCTTAGCGGAACCGAGGCTACGCCGAGGTTCCGCTCAGCACGGTCATCCCGAGGGTTGGAAACGCTCATCTGCAACAGAACCCCATATTGGATTCTTTCTCTTGCACAACACCTCCGGTTAGTTGTGACAGCTCGCACATGTATAGTGTTTACGAAATAAAAGTAGTGCGGAAGTAGTTCCGACAGTGGAATAGAATTGAAGCGCATTTATGTTAGTTGCCTGAGTCGGAACACCAGGGTCAGAGTGAGTGAGTTAAAGTTTTACGTCCCACCAACAGCTAAGGTCATACGGAGACGGGACCTCGGTTTAAAGACTCATCCGAAAGTCTGGAGAAGCCCGGGGTCGATCCTGCGATCCCTGGTTTACAAGGCGAGTAGCGTAGCCACTGCACCACGGAGGCTTCTACACCAGGGTCAGAACATAAATTTCTATCCCAGGGTAAAATCACGGATTTCCTTGTCTGGTGTTCAAGAAATACCTTTAATTATCATCATCACACTTGAAGACCTTCCCATCTCGTCTAGCGGGACTGACCATGGTCATTATACTCTGTCTAAAAATAACCACAGACTGTCATTCGGTTGTCGTTTTTGATTTATTATTTTCATGACGGTATTTATTTTGGACCACTATTGACCGCATTTGCAACAAAATAAGTCGTTCTTTATAATAAGAACGTATAGAATGAGCAGAATTCAGCTTTCATTAGTTTTGTATCATCGGTAGCCTGTGCTCTGTGATTATGGCACTTCCTGGCGTACCAAAATAGAAGTGAAGGCGATGATCAGGAATCGATACAGATAACCCACACCTGCCATCAGAGACACCAAAGGGAAAGAAACACAAACATGAAATAAATGGGCCCTTATGGAAACATCAGTAGCTGAAAGCCAAAAGGACAGTTACTTTCCAAGAAAATGGCGATCTAAAGCAAAACAAAAAAAAAAAAAAAAAGATGTAAGCGATTTTTCTTCAATCTTCGAATATTTGTCTTCATGATACATGTATCTCGATCAGGTCCGTCTTCATGAAAAGTAAAAGTAAAACAAAGATCAGGAATCGATACAATTAAGTTACTCCACCCACCAAAGACGCCAGAGGGAAATAAACACAAACATTAAGCGACCAGACCATAATGGAAACCTAAACAAAGGAAGGCCATAAGGACAGTTACTGTCCCACAAAATAGCCATATGGCCATCCAAAATAAAAAGACACAAGTGATACACACAGTAAGCAACAAACAACAATATAAATGAATCGCCACAGATGAACCGCATTGGAAGTTTCATCAGAATATATGTTCCCAAAATACCTCAGTCATGTATAAATATGAGTCATGTCTAGGTCACTAGGTCGAATTTCTGTTCAACATTGGTCGCACCCAAGACGCCACATTTTGCTAAAAACTGTGTGAGACTTAATTGGAATGATAATACGAGTACATGTATTTTGATTGATTTTACATGTACATGTGGACGAACTATGTGCTGTCAGAACCCAGGCCATTTGGTTTGATTTTGTTAGAACCTTGTATGCAAGCTTCAATGGTCATATGTCGTTTTGTATACCTTAGACATCATCGTTTTGTTCAAACTTGATTAAACTTCTATCTATCACGAAAACACTCCTATATAATTTTGACTCCCTTGAACCCCGCTTTTATATAGTAAAACTGGGGTTTACAGGGGTAACCCTTATTTTTCTTATTTCTGCTCTAAAATATAGATTGTGTGTACCCGTTAGGACCGCCTCAACGAGGCGGTCCTAACGAGTACCCACAATATATATTTTGAGCAGAAATGAGAAACATATCACAATTTTTCATCTTTATATTATAATTTTTCGGCGATAAAGGTTACAATGTATTTGTTTAGGCGGGTTTTCGTAATGTATAGCATATTTGTCTTTAGGGTTTTCTGATCAAGTACAAATGTTGGTCATGTGGTGACACAAACTGGGCTGTTATGTTAGATTTCGTTACAACTTTGTGGGCAATCTGGGCTTCAATGTTGCTAACATTAGCTTGAATCTTCATCAACATTAACGTATTTGTCTTTACAAAACCTCATTTAAGTTCGAATATGGGTCATGTTTGCACATACATGTACCCGAAAATAAATCCAATAGGTCACATTTAGTAAAACATAATAAAAATAAAACAATGTGTTCACT
This sequence comes from Lucinisca nassula, assembly GCA_963580285.1. NCBI lineage: Eukaryota > Metazoa > Mollusca > Bivalvia > Lucinida > Lucinidae > Lucinisca > Lucinisca nassula. The sequence goes on from OY757018.1 coordinate 17,195,054, forward strand.
CTAGACGCTGTAGATTTGCTCCAAACTTTATGAAGCTAAATTAGACTCTTTGTTTTGGTGATGTCGTTATCGGATTTGAATGTGGCGCACATATGGTAAAATCTGGGACACTTATTTAGATTTTTTTAACTTTCTGTGAATTTTAGAAGCCACAGATTTGTTAAAGGCTTCACGGCACTTAGTAATAATATTTATCCTGATTATATCCAGATTTAGTTAACATATGGGTCATTTCGACTTAAGAACTAGGTCCCTAGGTCACATTTGCTTCAATCTTAATGTAACTTCATCACAACCTTTGTCTTGGTACTATCTTGGTCAATAAAAATCAAAAATGAGTTCCCTTAAGAGCAACGAAAACATTCACAAGAAAGAAGACGGGCCACACCACGCAGCCTCGGCCAACAAAGCCCCATCAGCGACCCTGCAACGATCCGACAACGAAAGCCAGAGGAAACACACTGCAACCCCGCGAACCCCGAACAGGCAGCCGCCCAAAGACCGACACAAACCAAAATGGGGTCCAAATAATTAAAAACCTGTCTAGAATATGAGTCCAAACCAATAATTTATTTCCGATTTCTCAGAATATTCACGCTGATCTCAAAGGGCCAAAAGTAAAATATAAACTGCACTATGGTTGATGTACGGGGAGACGTTTTATGTCCGCCACACGGCACAGCACCAAGTCTTATGTGGGTAATTAAGAAATAGATTAGCTCTAACTGTGATTTGTTGAGTAATAAATCACAGTTTGGAGGTCAGTTGTAAAGTGGACCAAATCACGTGCGCGTTGATCTATGTCGATTCTAACAAGCTGAACATCGGCAATAGTAATGTTGTTTCCTTCAAAATCTCACAGCTTTTCGCCATTGTTAGAAGAAATCCCGCTAAAATTATCGACTGACATTTCGATCGAGAAAATGACGTTACACCGTCTATCGTCAGGGATATCGACTAGTGACGTCATAAATTGGCAGTTATAATGACGTCACTCGTCACTCTCTTCCTTGCCGTGATTTTGTTTAAACATATTTTATTCGTATAACAAACATACAAATACAAAGTGTAAATAAATGACATAAGACAAAAGGGATTCAGAAGAAAGTCAAGGACGTATTCGAATCTGTATCCCTAGATAGTTGTCAATGGTACAACAGAGATAAATCAAGGCAGTTGTCGTGATTTGTTGTAGAATAAAACACAGTTATATTCCATTGCCTATATAGGGAGCTTACCCAACAAGTTACTCAAAACAAATCCACATGTTGATCTGCTCCTTTTCAAGTTACAGTCAACCATGTTTGTTTACCTAGAACGGAGTAAATACAAACCAGCATTTATAAAGGAGGTGTAAACATATAAAATCAGCAACAATTTCTTTGAGCTTGCAGATATATTTATAAAACATGCATCATTTTAGTCCCTCATACCTATCATTTTCTCACATTGAAATAAATAATGGGATATGCAAGTCTGGTATTTAGAACGAATCTATAAGCTCGGCCCAAAAGTGATAAAACCCGGCACCTCCCAGTATTTAGTGCAATGCTACCTATAGGCGCGCTTTGTTAGAATATGAGGTAAAACACGGTAAATAGGTAAGAGTTCAGTAAAACCTTATGTTACTCTGGAGGCTGCAGATTTACTTCATTATTCATGGAAACCCATAAGAACATTTTGCTTGATGATATCTCGATCAAATTCAATCACATCAGATCAACATCTGGAAACTGTGTTTGTAAGAGACTGAGTCTCAACTGTATGCTTTTCCTAAAACGTGCATTGGCCGTAATACTTAAGCACCAAATAATTGCTTAGATCTAGAGACGAACAAAAGTGACAAACATTAAACTGACGATCATGCCAAAGCCACATGCATATCTACAGACCATAGCGAAACGGCCATCGAAGTTTCAAATTGATTGGTACAAAATTGTAATAGGATTCGCGCACACAATGTTCCCATGGTAATGCGCTGTAATAGCATTCATGTTCCAAAAATGGCTAAGTCCAAAAGCCAAAATAGTGACAGAATTTATATTGACGGGGGAAAATAAAACTTCAGGCTCACAGTACACCCCCAATATCAAGACAAACAGTAGATAATTAGAAACGCCAACATTTACAGATAATTGACATTTCCGGCACATATGTCGTGGCACTCTTTTTGTATTCAAGGCTCCTTTTAGACCTATTTAATCTTTTTTTCTAACATGACGTCAACATTTTCCCAATATGGAATTGTAGACAATCGCAAATAACACATATTGCCAATTTATAGAATTAAAGTGTGCAAAACCTTACGATAACCCATCCGTGCGACAGAGTGCATTCTTTGATCATTGCCTCTCATTACGCCTATACAAATACATTGCCATTTTTTTTTTTTGGTCAAAAAATTAGAAATTTTAAGCTGAAAATTTGTGATATTTTTCTTATTTCTACTCAAAACATAGATTGCGGGGACTCGATAGAACCGCCTCGACGAGGCGGTTCTATCGAGTACCCACAATCTATGTTTGTGAGCAGAAATAGGAAAAATAATGTATACCCCTACAACCCAAGTTTTACTATATAAAAGTGGGGTATGAGGGGGTCAAAATTTTATAGATGTGTTTTCGTGATGTACTTCTATTTTTTAATATATCTGAAATGGTTACTTTTCTGATGAAAAGGTGCGATATTTTTCTTATTTATACTTCAAACGTAGGTTGTGGGTGGTCGTTACGAGTACGACTACCGACAACTTATGTCTTGGAGCAAAAAACAAGAAAACAATGCATACCCCTGTAAACCCCGCTTTTCTCTATATATAAAGGGGTTTGAGGTGTTTATTTCACGGACTTCTTAATGTGATGAGATCTCACATTTGGAGACTTCATATAAAACATTGGCAGTGTACACTCGATGGTTCGAACACCGATGAAAAAATCCTATCTTTCCCCTTTACCCACCTTCTATTGTTTGCAATGCCATTTATGCCCCAGTTCATGATGCATGTCTCTTGTTAATAATTCTGTGCATTGAACTTGTAAACATCACTTTATATCGAGCAAACTGGGCTTAACATTGGTATACATTATTTTTTCTTATTTCAGCTCCAAAACATAGGTTATGGGTACTCTTTAGAACTGCCTTCACGACCACTCGCAACCTATATTTGGGGTATAAATAAGGCATGTGCCACATGACGATGCTTAGAACAACTAGTACCTTATAAATAAATGTGTGCAGAATCATGAAATGAAAAAAAAAAAAAAAAAAACAATGCTGTTGTACCTAGCGCATTAAGTGGATTATGATTCTTGCTAGTATTTTCCTAGTATACTCGTATATATAAGTCACGTGCATTATCAGTGCATGTACATCAGCGATTGAAACAGGTAAAAAAATGGAATCATTTATCAACAAGATCTCACTGTGTTTGTGCGTGTGTGTGATCGGGTTTTTGTATGGGTGTGCGTACGTCTGTGTATGTAAAATGGTTGCATCTACCCTTTAACAAAACTCATCCGTGCGACATATTGCATTCTGCCATATTTCCAAAATGGTGATTTTTTTTCTGATGCCAAACTGTTTTTGATGGCATTCACTACAAAAGCACGCCTATACAAATATATTGGAAGATTTTATCACCCAAAAAGGAACATCTCCAAATAAAAAAAAATCTGATATTTTTTCTTATTTGTGCTCAAAACATAGATTGTGGGGATTCGATAGAACCACCTCGACGAGGCGGTTCTATCGAGAACCCACAATCTATATTTTTGAGCAGAAATAAGAAAAATAATGTTTACCTCTGAAAACCCCAGTTTTACTGTATAAAAGTGGGGTAAAAGGGGGTCGGTATTAGATAGGCGTGTTTTCGTGATGAATGCGGCATTTCTCATCACGAAAACACGCCTATATAATTTTAACCCCCTTGGACTCCACTTTTATATAGTAAAACTGGGGTTTCCGGGGGTATACCTTATTTTTCTTATTACTGATCTAAAATATAGATTGTGGGTACTCGTTAGAACCGCCTCATCGAGGCGGTTCTAACGAGTACCCACAATCTATATTTGGAACAGAAATAAGAAAAATATCACAATTTTTTATCATGAAATTTTCATTTTTTCGGCGATAAAGGTGGCAATGTATTTGTATAGGAGTGTAATTTGACGTAACTGCACGTGCAGTCTAACGACGGCATAAGTGACGATCTATGTAACCATTGCACACCATACACGCTTTATCCTATACCTGGGTAGTATAACCTGGGTAGGAAAAGAATTTGTTTCCCAGGATTTCATTCTCTGGTGCGCAAGAAGAGTCCGGCCCCCGCCCATCGGGGCTTGAAAAAATAGATGGGCGGCATGATGCTTCCACGCAGAGCTGGAACTGACCCGCACAGGAGTACTGGTAAACCACTTAGAGGATCTAAGCCTGTCCAGGCAAAGCGGTGCGAGTCGGACCTCCATGCTTATAAACCCTATCGGTTGCATTGGGCGGCAGGGCTTGAGATGTCATTTCATCTCTGTCTAGGGCACATGTAAAAGTCCCACAAAATTGGAAGCAACGTCTCCAATAGGACCTTTACAGTGTTGACGGGGACGTTAAACCTCAAATCAAACAAACAAACAAAAACCAAACACATTTATCCTAGACCTGGGTAGTATAATCTGGGTAGGGCAATATTCTTTATCCTGGGATTTCATTATCTTGTGCGCAAGAAGAGTCTTTTCTGAGGACTCAGAGATTGACAGGTTAAAGATACATCCAGTGCAAACTCATACATTTTGATAGCAGTATCCTATTTCCGCCAGCTCTACAATTAATCTTCGATTCTACTAAATAATAGTTCGAAGAATTTAGCCATACATCGCCTATCACGTAAGCAGACAACATTTTAGAAATATCTTGTCTAATTTACAGGGAAAGTCGCGGTCGACATTCCAGCTACCGGACAATTCACATGAGTTGACATTACGATAACGTATCCGTGCGACATATTGCATTCTTTCATATCTTCAAAACTTATTTTTTTTAATGAAATTTGTGATATTGCTCTTATTTCTACTTAAAACATGGGTTGTGGGTGCTCGTTAGAACCGCCTCATCGAGGCGGTTCTAACGGGTACCCACAACCTACATCCCAGCAGGCACACGTCGCTAGGGCAACGTCAAATCGACGTTGCACCGACGTAGATGTGACGTTGCATAAACGTCATGACGATGAACCGACGTCGATGTGACGTCACAATTACGTCATGTGCCTGCTGGGATGTAAGTATTGGATTTGGTTGGTTGATTTGAGGTTTAACGTCACCGTCAACACTGTAAAGGTAATTTTGGAGACGTTGCTTCCAAGTTTGTGGGACTTTTACCCGACATTGAGATGAAATGACATCTCAAGCCCTGTCGCCCAATGAAACCAATAGGGTTTATTAGCATGGACGGTCCGCCTCGCACCGCGGTTCCTGGACAGGCTTAGATCCTCTAAGCGGTTTACCAGTACTAGTGTGCGGGCCGGATTCAGCTCTGCGTGGAAGCATCATGCAGCCCATATATTTCTTCAAGCTCCTATGGGCGGGGGCCTTCCAGGTAATGTAACTCGTATACAGACAATTCACATGAGATGACATTACAATAACGTATCCGTGCGACATATTGCATTCTTTCATATCTCCAAAACGTAAAATTTTTGGATGGAATTTTGTGATATTGTTCTTATTTCTACTTAAAACATAGGTTGTGGGTGCTCGTTAGAACCGCCTCATTGAGGCGGTTCTAACGAGTACACACAACCTATGTGTTGGAGCAGAAATAAGAAAAATAATGTTCACCCCCCTTAAACCCCAGATTTCTCTATATAAAGTGGGGTATAGGCGGGCTCTTCATTTCACGGACTGGTTCACGTGATGGTTAAATTTTTTGATGAAATTTTGTGATATTGTTCTTATTTCTACTTAAAACATAGGTTGTGGGTGCTTGTTAGAACCGCCTCACAACCAATATGTACATGTAAGTATTGGAGCAGAAATAAGAAAATATAGTATTAACCCTCGCAAACCCCATTTTTCTCTAGACAAAGGGTGGCTAGAGGTTGTTCATTTCACGGACTTGTTCACATGATGTAACTCGTAAACAGACAATTCAGATGAGATGACAAGCCTTACAGCTTGTCGTTTGCTCTAGAATTTCCTTTTTTGCCTTAAGGATTGACATTAGATAATATAACGTTATATTAAGGCAAAGATTATGGAAAAAAAGCTCGAGAGTAGGAAGAGATTATCAGAGCTCTGAATATTAATGTCGATGGATCCCACGCTACACTACCACTTGCAAATTCGCCCCCGCCAATCGGGGCTTGGAGAAATAGACTGGGTTGCATGGTCCTTCCACGCAGAGCTGAATCTGACCACACACAAGCACTTGTAAACCGCTTATAAGGACTAAACCTGACCAGGCAAGATCGTCAACTGCATACATGTATAAGCCTTCTGGTTTCATTGGGCGGCAGGGCTTGATGTGTCCTTTCACCTCAATGTCGGGTAAAAGTCCCACACAATTGGAAGCAACGTCTCCAAAATGACATAAATAGTGTTGACGGGGACGTTAAATCCCAATTCAAACAAACAAAACA